>JAPMOR010109672.1:136450-178301 GCA_026543865.1 Argiope aurantia
AAATTCAAGATTTGAAAAAAATTTGAAAATACTATTAAGATAGGTTTTCACGCAGAATCAATAAAACGAAGGTGCTCTTTTAATGATTTAAATAACATTCTTTATTCTGAAATAACTATTGATTGTGTGACATAATGCTTTCCTATTATTTATTTTAACTGAATGCCACTCCTCAACGGCGTTCTCAAAAAGGAAAGCTTCGCTGACAAACTGGTCTGTTTAGTTGACATAGAAGGTTATGTGGTGTTTGTTTCATTATCAAACGATTATCAGCCGCCGAGTAGAATTTAGATTTATGATGGATTAAAACAGTGCATTGCGGCGACTTGGAGAATCTCAGCTTCCTCAAAGGGAAATCGCAAGATTTTATATTGTTACGGAAAATCCGTCCGGTTAAATATCCAACAAACTCAATAACAAATAAGTATGCTTTATTCTACAGGAGGCACGAAAACACAGGTAGCAAACACTGCCGAAGCTTACACAAATGCAAAGTTTGCAGGACTCAAAAATATACCAGCAACAAATCATAAGTAAAAAACAGCAACAACACAAAGCATTCGAAAAGAAGTTGATGGTGATCAATTCTCCAAAGAGAGAAATCATTCAATTACTGCTTCTTTTGTGTACCGCTCAGCTTTTATAACTCCCCTGACAGGTTATCGAAAGATCTAGAAGGATTCTGTATCTGGGCCCCGAAGAAATATATCACCAAGATTCCCGCTTGTTCGAGAACCTTCATTTTTGTCGTTAAATCAAATTTTGTTCAATAAGTTTTTAGGAGACCAAAATTTTATTATATACATTAATCATTTATACTTAACCTATACATAAATTTTGGACAGTTCTGCAAAAAGAAAAGAAAAATAGTATTTGTTGTCACACTGAGCACTGTAGGAGAAATCTGTATACAACAAGTGGCCTCGAAGTGAAAAAGTTTTAATGCAATCGTAAAAAATGAGGAGGAACGTTGTATTAGTTAATTAGAACAGGAAATTGCCGATAGTGCACAAGATTTGACATTTGCATTTATTATTTTGTTATCATATTTTAATATTTATTATTTAACTATTAATGTAATAGTTATTTAGTTTTTGGAGGGAGGGGAAGACATCTTGTATTAATATATCTGCAGTGATTATTTTCAAAAAAAAAAAAAATTGTTGCTTACTAAATATACTAAAACTTAATTCGAAAGCATCTAATACGAATTCTTTGGTAACTTAAATGTTTCTCAGATTTCTTGAATTTCTTATAAATAAAAGAATTAAAAAATTATTTATATTTCTTTCTTGTCTGATTATAAGCCAAAACTAAAAAATTTTATTAGTTATACATGCCCATATCTCATGTCCTCAGTGACAGCAAATGTTTTAAAACCATGAATTCACTCAAGGATTTAAATTTAATCTAAAATTCTCATTTTTATTTTTTTTAAATCAAAAAACTTTGAACACATAAATTATTTTTTTTATTTTGAAACTTGATTGTACGTAACACACTTTGGTGGCACATTCAAAAAACCATATGCTGTGTGTTTAATAAAATTATTTACTTTATATTACCTTTAAATTATAATGAAACTTTTTCTTTATTTAACATTTACTAAAATTAAATAGAAAAATTAATTTTTACTGCAGTATTTGTTTTAAAAACTATTTCACCTTTCCTACTGATATAATTTTATAGTAAAAATTCAAACTCTTCTAAACTTGTTTATTCAAATAATTGTACTAATTTTCTTCCGATTTCTTGTATTAACCAAAGAATTTATCTTAATTTTAAAAATCTACATTAATATAATAATCACTTGAATCGAAATTATTGATGTCTGTGCGCATGGCGCTTTATCGTATTATGACACTAATTTTTCTTCTGCAGTTGAAAAAAGGAGATGAAAAATCGCTATTAATTTTAAATCTAATAGAAGTACAAAATTACTTTTATTAAATATTATAAAATAAATGTTTTTTATAGTTTAAAAAAATTGTTTTCTAGCTTTTATAGATCAAATAGTTTTCCAATTAAAATAAAGCAACGTATTAGAATGTTGTTCTAACATTTTTGGAACACAATTCTAATAAAATTCTTGATTATGTACTTTTTACGTTGTTTTAAAATTCTAAAAAAAAAAAAAATATGTCACATTGTAATTTAAAAAATATCCAATTCTATAAAAAAAATAGCTTTTAGATAGAGGTAAAATAGTCAATTTTTTTTATTACTATTCTCTAGAAAATAATTTGAAATTTTATTTTTAATTTTGAAAATTTTTTATATTATATAGTAAAATTAATGCCTTTGAAAGTGATCCACGGTTTAGTTTGTCAAATTTTTGCTTCATATTGCGCATACAGTGATTAAATTAAAATCAGTAAAAAAAAAATAAGTAATAAAAACACGTTAGTAAAAAAATAAGTTAGTATTGAATACGGCCCTGTTTGCTGTACTTGGTCCAATGTATATTGTAAATACAATGCTTCTTACAAACGTTTGAATGCATCGAGTTCTTATTGGTCGGATTCAAATTAGTCCACTGAATCTTCAAGATAGTGAAAGTAAGTGTGAAACAGAATAAAGTGTTCGCACTTAGTCAAACCAATTATGACTTTTTTTAACTCTTTATGATAGGAATTATTAAATAAAAAGCAAAGTATGCAATTGTCACTCGGCTTTCCACAGATTTAGAGGACCTCAACCTTCAAAATTTTTTGCAGTATTTTGATTGTAATTAATTTTATGCTTTCTTTTAATTATAGAGGCAATGCAATCAGAATTATTTAGATTAAAAATCAAGGATTTCTTAAACTATTTTTGGGATCTTATTCAAGTAATATTATCCTAATTACATATTATTTGCAAATTTTATCTTATATTTTTTAAAATTCTGAAAAATGTGATGATTTATATTTTTTTTAATATTTAATAATAGGATCGAATACTTATCTTAATTAAGAGAAGTTTTTTTAATTATTTTTTCAAATTACTTTTAAATTTTAATAGTTATTTTTTATACTTAATACACTGAAACCAGCTTTTTAGAAAGTGATCTGTGACTAAGCATTTTTTTTTTTACCACAGTTTATCAAAATGTGCTGTTTAAAATTATTAATATAAAGAGCAAATTGAAGTCGATAAAGAAATATTTGGTTGGCATTGCCTAATTTTCCCTAGCTGAATTAATCCGGCTCTGGAACTCATCAGCTAAGGAAAAATAATGTCCTCTAATTTCCCAAACAGTGAAAATGTGTACTAATTGTTTAAAAATATTTTTCTAGCGAATTATACCTTTACTTATCTGAAACATACAGTTTGCAACAAGTTGAAGTAATCATAACTTTTTACTTATTGTACTTAAACTTTGAGATTTCCATATTTGAACAAACATCGCCAGCGCCGAGCGAGCTGAAGTTGGAAAGTAAAAGCTTCCCACAAAAGAAAACAAACGAGATTTTTCTAGTTCCATCTTTCTAGGTGGGTCTGCAAACTTGTAAAACTCGTCAAGGTTAAGAAAAACGCAAGAAGAAACAAGGTAATAACACAGAACAGCTATCAATGTAAAAATTATTCTTCATGCAAATGAGTGTTATTCAACGAGTGAGGTTGAGTTGCATAAGTGGACCTATTTACATGCTGGATACTATGTTTAACTTGGCTGATTTATCTTTATGTTCCTGAAAAGCAAAATAAAAAGAGCCTTGTAGTTAAATTAAGCTTTGTATTTGAATAATGTTGAAGCCATTCTATTTCAATTGCAAATTTTTTTTAACGACACTCTCGGTATCTTTGTCCAAAATTTAATCACAAATATTTTTATAAAATGTTACTACATGCTAAAAAAAAAGTATGTTTTTCGGAGGATTCTCATAGCATTTTTTGCGAAAGGCTTTCCTATAAAATGTGATTTTTCAATGATAATGAAAAATCCCATTCGATTTTTTCATTCATTGATTATTCGTGGAGACCATGCGGTGCGGTAACCGTGAAACCTTGTGTTTTCCTTATTTCTTAAAAATACAAATCTTTATTTACAGTGGAGGTTTTATTTACATTTTGAGCATACAATTATGATTTAATAAATAATAGATATCTGTGTCTTCAAATTGTTGGCCTCAACTTTTATTTAAAACTAGCTGAGTTGTTCGCAAGAAATTTTCTCTCATACATCATCTCATAATAAAAGTGTTATCTTCCAATTTCTCCCAACCTTAAAAATTGTGGACCTTGGCCAAAGCATGAACACCATCAGTACTCAGATTTTTATATTCAGAGTCCCGCACAATAACGTTTTAAAGTTTATCAGAAGTTTTCTGCATTAAAAGAATTTTTTTAATTTGCTAATGTACTTTTTTTTATTGCTAATATCTGTAAGATTTTAAGTCCATTATTATTCATGTCTAAAAAAAGGAAATTTTATTTCCATAATAATTATCGCGTCGTAAGAGACGGAATATTATGTTGCCTTTTTTTATTTGTTAATTTTTGTATTCATTTTCTTTTAGCCCTCTATTTTCCTTTGTTTTAAGTTGCAATACATATTTTCAACAATATTTCGTTTTTTAAAGATTTTTAAATTAATGTTTTAGTTCAGATCAATCAAAATTCATACCATTTTCACTGATTTTCTTCTGTTTCTGCTTTTTTGTACTTAAGAAAAAAGGCAACTTTTATTCATATTTCCTAAAAAAGCACACTTATGAATGCCACCTGTGAAAAAGAATGAAAATCGGAGCATTGGTATCCAAAGAACAAAACAGAAGGAATCTCACAAATGGTGGAAGATAGATAAACCAAAGACAAGGTGGAACAACCCAAGAGAAACAGGCCAGGCTACGAATAAATGTTAAAAGGGGTATAGAGCAAAAATGGAAAACCAAGGATAGTGGTCTCCCCCCAAACATTCTCATACTCTGTAATAAAAGCCTAATCTCCTCCACCCCCGAAAAAATTGTTGACCTTGGGTAAGGCAGAAAACGTCTTGCATGGGATTGTAATACAATGGTTACCCCCTTTGGCATGACTTTAGCAATTTATGAATCTATCGAAGGATTCTTGGCGAATTTTTTAGTGATTACAATATTATTTCCTCTTTGTATATTTTGTAAACGAAAAAAAAGTGTAAAAGAAATAGCGAACATTTGAAAACATATATATTCCAACCAGCACCAGGTAAACCGCGAAGTAGATATAAATTGAAAAAACTAATAATTATTTTTGTTTATACGAACGAGGGCAATTATCAAACTAAACTCAGTGATTAAACACAATCTTATTAATTTGTTACAAGAGGCTTTATAAAGCAAAAACATTGTTACAACACTATGTTTCAAAATTAATTTTTTAAAACTTAATTCTATTTTCAGACATTCAGGCTTTCATAAAAGACGGAACCTTGACATTGCCACCATATTTTACCAAAAACTGGAATAAATTTTCCAAGGACACAAGACAATAGGAAAGAATGCGTCCGCTCTTCATTTTTTTTTCTTTCTTTTTTCTATCTCCATCATGCATATAATTACTAAAAAAAGAAAGCTCACACAATGCAATTTTTCTGTTTTTTTTTTGTTTTTATTTATTTATTTATTCTTCTATGTTTAGCTTTTTTTTTTCTTTTCCTAGATTATGCGAAATATTCTTAGCATAGAACACTAATTCTGACAAGCAAAATAGCTCATACGATGACAGAGTGTGGTGTAGTAAAGCAGTCTTTTCAACATAAAAAAAAGGAATGAAATAAAAAAAAATATAAAAAGAAAGAGTTTTCAAGGGCATGCTATTGAAGTTGCCCTTGAAAATGTGTTGCGAAACTGCACTGGTGAGATTATCACAGGTTTTTTTAAAGTAATCAAAGGATGGTGGACAGTAGAGAAAAAAAAAATGCGCGAAAATACACATAACTTTTGCCTGATTTACATACTCAGGTGCCAAAAGGACTGGGGGTCTTGAACTTGATGGGGAAAGTCACAATACTTTTTAAAATTTATTTTCACCATTTTGGAAGAAAAACGTGACAGAATTTTTGTCTTATATCATGTTTATGTTGCAGATATTCCAGGAAAAAAAGATATTTTCTGGTAAATTGCAGACAGTTTTGTAAAGCACGAATTTGATTTTCAATGGGCGGAAATAAAAGGGTGTAGAAAGAAAAAAAATTCGAATTTTTTTGAAGATATTTAATGACTATGCATTTATCCTAATGAATTGTATGAATTTGTATTGTTCTTATAATAAACGGCAATTTTTTTTTTAAATCCAGCAAGTGTGCCCCTTTTCTTATTTTCATACATTATTACATTATATTATAAAAAATTTTAAATTTCATAATATAAATTTAGAAAAAAATTGCGAATGACTTTTTTTTTATCCTTTCCCATCGGCTGAAACCAAAGATCTACAGACAAGACCACGTACCAAATTTCATTTGCCTATGTCCCTGCGATTTTCCTTTCTCATATACAAAGTATATAAAGCAATGTAATCATAAAAAAACTTTGACATTTTGATAAATCTCTGCGTTTTAGATCTCCCTGAATTCGAAACACATTCTTGGAATTATGTTGATCTGTGAACATGATAACACAAAAGTGCTTGGTGTTAGACGGATGAAATTTGGGGTACTTACGTATTAACGCCACCGCAGCTACAGATTTGGCGGTTTTTGCGCTAATGCGCCAATAAAGAGCAATCCTGTTGATCGCACGCAGTTATCTTTTGGATTCCTCGTTGCCTTGTTGTTTGCTGAATTTTTACGCCATTTTTGGCGGTCAGCACTTAAAAACCGCCAGATCTGTAGCTGCGATGGCGTTGAATTTTGAAAGTGATTGGCGGCACTTAAAAACCGCTACATCTATAGCTGCTGTGGCGTTAATACGTAAGTACCAAATTTGGTATATGATCTTTACACCAAAGTTGTAGATTCTTGGCATTACGCCAATCTGTGAACTTAATAACTCAAAAGTATTTTGAGCTCGATAGATGAAATTTGGTGTATAACTTTTATGTCAAAGTTGTAGATATCTATCAACTTTTAAACGAAATATATTCAAAGAAAGTCTGACTGAATATAATTTAACACGATAACTAAAAGACCAACAGAGGTAGATGAATAACATTTAGTGCATTCTCATGCATGTAAATGCGACAACACAAAAACGCAGTGACTAGAATAAGGGAAATTTGGCATGTGGTCTTGTGAATGTAATTGTAGTTCTATGCCAAATATTTCAACAGGTAGGGAAAAATAGTCCAAAATTCATACCCGATTTTCTGGCATGGCAACAATTAATCGTCAAAGATCGCACACTAGAGACAGTAAAAAAGCTAGATTCCCACCAAAGAATGATCTTTCGCAACTCTTTACTGCTCATGGCATGCTCTTAATATACAAGTCCAAGCACACAGCTCTCGTGAGCGAAAATAAAAATCTGAGCACTTGTGACTTCTATAGCCTTGCTCAAGATCCACAATTTCATGGAGAGGAGGGTATCTGAAAATGTGGGAGAATGATTCGGCGACAGCACTCCACTGGTTGAGTTCATATACTTGTACATAAACAAGCCAATATACGGATAAATCTTTGGCGTACAGGTCCCAAAATTTGATGCACGTCTTCACTTCTTATAATAAATCGTTATCCTCAAGCTCATCTATCTAGTTTTGCGTTTTTCTGAGAAATTGGATGAATTTTGTTCTGAAATTGGATTGAATTTACTGAAAAGGTCACATATCGAGTTTTATGCTTGCAGATCAAAGCATTTTTGAGTTAACATGTTGACAAAAAGGCAAGCATAATTCCAAAAATGTGTTTTAGGTTTATTTTGTTTGTTTAGTTATATTAACGTCCCGTTTGAAGTAACACTAGGGCTAATTTGGGACGGACCTCGTCATTTTGAACCGCGGTCAGATGACAAGGACGACACCTGAGCTGGCACCCCCCTCTCCACACCACATCACACCAGCGGGAAGATGTTTGGTCAGGACGGATATAACGTGCAACAGACCCCCTTACACGACGGTTCTGTGGTGGAATCGGGTCTCGAACCTGAAACCCTCCGGTTCCGAAGCCGAGACCTTACCACCAGGCCACCGCGGCCCTATATGTGTTTTAGGAAAAATGTGGGAATTAAAATGTGGAAATTCATAAAAAATTCGAAATCGAAATTTTTTGATGATTACTATATTTTTGTATTTTTTCGTATACTAATCAGGTAGAGTGTTCTCAACATTTTCTTGCAAATTTTCTAATAGAGGTGTTATTCCTCCCCTCCCCCCCCCCCCCACGGATAAGGTTATGGACCTTATATAAAGTCGAGAAAGTCACAAGTACTCAGATTTTTATTTTTAAAATATCATGCATTTGAGTTGTGTGGTCATGGAATGGCAAAGAAAAAATACGTGCATACTAACTGAATGGTTTGAGCGAACAATAATTGTTAAATATTTGTTTTTGGCGTGAGTTAGACATTTGTATTGACTTTAACATCGATCTTAAATGATTAATCACTGATAAGCGATTAATACACAAGTAGACTAAAATCATTTTGGATTACTTTTTTTTTATCTGCTGAAACCATACTAGATACAACAACAGTTGTAGTCACAAGATCACATACCCAATTATTTTAATTTTTTTATTATTATTATTATTTAAATAACTATCTTTTAGACTCATTGTTTTTAAATGCATGCAAAAATATGCAATTAAAGACGATAGATCTCTTGACACGGTTGATTCCAAATCTGAAATGACGCTATATTATCGATGCTATACCTATCTACCAAATTTTATCTGTCTAACTCCATATATTTTGTAGTTATCGTGTTCACTTGTACTCGAACAGACAGACTTGGTCTGATTAGATTTCGTTCAATATTTCATTGGAATCAATAAATTTGGTGTAAAAACCATATACCTTATTGTACTCTTCTAACTCAAAATGCTTTTGTGGTATCATGTTCACAGGCAGAAATATTTTCATATATGTATTTCTCAGACTTCGAGGTCAAATTTCTTACAATAAAAATATTTTCTATTTGTGTACGTCGTTTATGAGAATTAAAGAAAAGAAAAGCATCTAAACAGAATTGCAGAACTAAAAGAAAATCGATGTTTTTTTTTTCTTTTCTAGTTGCCAAATAAATAAATTTGTAAAAAAATGCAAATTCTAAGCATGATAGAAAAATATTTAAATTCTATCGAGTACAATTAGCCAGCCTACTATTTGTTTTCATTACGCATAATTAGTTTTTAGATTATTGATAAAGCCGAGCCTTTATTTCCATAAATACATGAAACATAAGACTGAAATCGTAAAATATAGCTGAAGATAAATATCTTTTCAGAAATGTAATGAATTTTTCAAAAAATGTTAACTTAAAATAAATCTTTGACATGCGGTCATAAGCAAAAAGCAATTACAGCCACTCCCACATGCTATAAATTGGACAATTTAGTTTTATATTTCAACATATTTTCAACTAAATCAATATTTTAATAATTTACGCTATAAGCTATTTTTTAATTTAATAAAATTCTGAAAATGAATATATTATTATTTATTTATTTGTTTGTTGAAATTGCATAGAATCTATGTATATATAATCTATGTTTAAAAATATTGTAACTATGCAAGGCCTAATTAAGAGCCGAGTTGGTTTCGACTTCGGAACCGGAGACCTGATTCCATCGAAGAACCGTCACGTGAGTGGGTCTGGTGTCGTTAAATCCACCGACAGGATGCTTTAAAAATTATGAAGTAAACTTAAAAGGTTGGTAGGCATACAAATACGAGTAAGTTTTTAAGAGAAAAGCGGTGGCAAAAGTAAAGATGACCTCAAGAGAGAACCCTTTATTAGTGAATTACGGTTATGATTGTGAAGACAACTTTGCCAATGTTTGAGACCTTTGCTTCATATGTGAGTACTGAAAACACGTAGAAAATTCGTAAAACAGCTATTAGCTTTTCAAATCATAATTGGTAGTTTTACCAATTTTTTTTTAATCACTACATAGCGCTGATGTTATAAATGCTTCAATAACAATCCCAATGCCATTTGTGGTTTCTGTTTTTTTTTTTCTCTCGTATACGTGGTTTAGTTTAGTTTAGTTTAGTTTAGTTTAGTTATATTAACGTCCCGTTGTAAAGCAACACTAGGGCTATTTTGGGACGGACCTCGTAATTTTGAACCATGGTCAGATGACGAGGACGACACCTGAGCTGGCACCCCCCTCTCCACACCACACCACACCAGCGGGAGGACGTTTGGCATGGCGGATTTAACGTGCAACAGACCCCCTTACACGACGGTTCTTTGGTGGAATCGGGTCTGGAACCTGAAACCCTCCGGTTCCGAAGCCGAGACCTTACCACCAGGCCACCGCGGCCCTCCTCGTATACGTGGTATAGAGAAATTATAGTAATCGTCAAGAAATTCAAACACGAGATTTTGGCGATTTACGTGACGAGATTTTACGTTTTAGACCTACCTGAGTTCGAAAAACACAGTTTTGGAAAATATTAGTCTTCTGTGACAAGGATAACTCATAAACGCTTTGAACAAGAAAGTTGAAATTTGGTATACCGTCTATACTCAAATTTTGAATTTTTTTTTTTCAAATTTTGAGTAAAATTTGGTCAGAAGTCCGTTTGTTCGGCTGTGAGAATGTAAGTTAACACGAAAACTACAAAACGAAGAGTAGTAGACAAGATTCGGTACACAGATTTAAGATCTATAGTGTAGACATTTACTAAATTTTGAGCTAAATCCAAAGAGAAGAACGTCTATCGGTCTGTACTTTCAGAAACATGCGTATTTAAACATGTATAGACAAAGCGATAAGTAAAAAAATGCAATGACTTAAATATATAAAATTATGTAAAGGATTTTGTGACTACATGTGCCGTTTTATGTCAAATCTTTGCTTCAATCGATTGAGATAAACGCGTCTAAAACGCCTTTTCTGATATTATTAACCGCGTGCCAGGGATTAATCGCCAAAAAACTCGCCAAGGTTGACACGATAGATTCAGTAAAAATAATAAATCCGCGCCAAGAAATATTTCGTTAGTATTGCCCGCCAGTGCCGTGCAAATCGTTCTCTAGCATGACAAGTTTATTAGAGAGCATATGAGAAAGTTTGGGGGTAACCACTCCAGCTGGTTTATTGGTAAGACTATTCCAATAAAAAATATTCCAATATTGGAATATTCCTATACTACAATAAAAAAAAAAAGAAACTTGGCATTTAAAATTTTCCAAAATTTTACTATAATGTAATTCTGAAAGCCAACTGTTGTTTCTCTGTTCAGTCTTAAATATCTGTACCAAATATTTCATTTCAGTTTCTTTGAACATAAAGGAAAAGTTGACATATTTTAGGCATATTGAATTTTTGTTAAATAATTTTCTTGTAATTCACTGCCAAAAGGCAATCTTTGAGCTTGTGACCCTATATTCTTACTAAAAAAAATATTTATGTATTCTGATGTACCATTAAAGTTCGTTTCCCGATTTGGAAACCACATGATATAACGTAGATTTCATTATTACTTAAACATTCACTTCATTTAACTATCTTTAACTACGTAATTACAAAATACACATGAAGATTTTTTGGAACAATCGTCTTTTTCTCAAAGCTGTAAATAATTGTGTTCATAGCGAATTTTCTGACGTATAACGAGTCAAAATTCCAAAACTTATCTATTCAATTAAAAAAAAGAAGTTTCTTCTTTTAAATAACCCTCCGAAATGTTTTTTGGTCAATGTTTATTTACATATAATGACTTTCCTTGATTTCCATTCGGCATCAGCAGTTTACTGGAATGCAACAAAGGAATGAAATGTGAAGAAGAATAGAAGGGAAGAAAAATTCATTCCAAAATCTATTAGGGTTAAAGAGGAAAGAAGAAATTTCTTCTAAAAATTCGTGGGAAACAAGGCACTCCTCCCTTTCACTTTTTATACATATAGAAATCGTCCGGTGAATGTACGATTAGAAGTGCAACAAACTCAATAACGAATAATAATGATTTTTTCCACAACAGAAACTCGAAAGACAAACAGCAAAACACTGCCAAAACGTTCAAAAAAAGGAGAACTTGCAGCAATCAACAACACAACAACATGCAAACAACAAATTGCTATTAAACAATAGCAACAACTCCTCGATCAGGATTCTAAAGAGAAAATTCACTCCACTGATTCGCTTCACTTGCCTCTTACGTTTATGCAGTCTTCGTGAATGTTTTAGAAAAGTCTACGGATTCTGACTCCTACTAGAGATATCACCATAGTTTTTGTATTTGCTAGAACCTTCATTTTTATTGCCGTATTTGACAATAAATGGTCTCCAAGACTGGAGTAATTGACCTCGAATCTATTAAAATATGTAAAACTCTCTCTCCTCCCTAATATGAAATTAACAGCGCAGAGAAGATTTCAAACTGCATTGCACTTTTAAAAGCTCACAATATGCTTACTCTGCATATCTTTCTGCATTTAAAGATGTCTCTTTTCCAGTGTTTTCATATATATCCACACCGAAATTATCAATGAATTAACTTATAAGTATTTACCTTCGTTTTTTGTTATTATAATTAATATTTTTTTTCTATAACCAATGAAGTTGCGATAGATTAAAAAATATCTTATTTTGAAAATAATCTTATCTTTATTATATTTTAATTATTTTGTCATTTTTAATATCTGTTATTATTATTAATTATTTTGAAAATAATCCTATCTTTGTTATATTTTAATTATTTTGTTATTTTTAATATCCTTGTTATTATTAATTATTTTATTATTTTTAATATCTTTGCTATTATTATTAATTATTTTGAAAATAATAAAATAATCTTAAAAAAATATCTTATCTTTATCAGCAATGTTATAACTTTATTTTGGCAGCAACATTGGAAGATAATTGATAAAAATAAAGCCCTAATAACTGAAAATGAAAGAAAATTCCTTTAAAGCAGTTATACAACAAATATTAATAAAGCATTTAAGAACACTTTTATGATACATGTTTTTCTTACAGAAACTGAACAATTCGAGAGGGGTATTGTGGAAAATTCCTAGTTCCTTTATTAGGAACTCGTTATTTTTCATTATTTTAAACGAATTTAATTTGAGATCGCAATAAAAAAATTCAAAGAGCTGTGTCACACTACAAAAGAAAAAAATAGAAGAAATTTTAATTCTAGTGACATATAAAAACTTGACATACAAAAGTAAAAGCACTAACTATGACATTTTAGATTAATAAATGATTAAATGTATCATTTCTTGCTGTGCATTTCAGCACTTGAGAAATGTTTTCAGCTCTGCTTCTTTCTAAGATGATGCTCTTTGGTGTGCAAATGTAAGAAGAAACGAATTTCTGACTAGTCAGTTGTCTAGGCTATGGAGCACGAGCGCAAATCGATTTAAAAATGTTTTCAATCTAGTCAGAGTTAGTTCTTTTTTTGGATCATAAATTATTAGAACTATTTTAAATGTTTGCACAGAAAAATTAATAAACTCATTATTAAATAAATTAAAATATGATCAATCATTGATTTGTAATAAGTTGAATAATTAATTATTCATTTATTTGGCTACATTATATTCCGCTTAAAAATATCTCTAAAATAATAGCTTTAAAATGTTAATACGAGTTTCTTATGTTTTAAATGCTTTTATATCTAATAATCGAAGTCATTAACTAATAATTATGATTCATTTTTCTTGAATTTTACTACTAAAGTAATTTTTTTCTATGATAAGCATTTATAAAATAATTAGAAAGATATATATTTTCAAAAAATTATTGATTCAAAAAGATTAAAATAAAATCATAAATAGGCTTGTTAAATCAAAATTGAATTGAAAAGTGAAATTAAATTGAGCAGTTACTAAAACATATGTCTCATATTGGTCAACCTCCCAAAAGCTGAAAAATACCTATACCCGTCAATGAATGCAGAATTGAAACCCCAAGTATTTTGCAACTTTTGTTGCCGAAATGTAAATCTGAAGCAATGCATTTATAAATATGCATAAGCTTTTTGTTTATAAAATAAGTACACATTTTTAAAAGTTGCGCAAACTCTGAAAAACTAATAAGGAAATATTGACTTACTCTGCAATTCTCTTCCATTTCTGTTATCACCAGAATTATCAATAAGATTACTGTAAAAGTATGTGAGCTTTTCCATCCTTCAAAATGTCAGTTAATTTCACTTGCACTCTTTTACAGCACCTAAAACTAGAAAAGGAAACTGCCTTATTAGTTGACATGATTAAGTGTAATTGAAGATAAAAAGAACAATAATCTAAAATTATAAAATATAAATAAAGCAACAAAACAACAAAGATAAGAACGATTGTATACAAATCAGTTTATGAAATCTTATTCGATAATTAATTGTGAACAGAAATTGGTTTTTAATTTAGTTTTTTTGTATATGCGATTCACTTTGAAACTACTACTACTTCAAAATAAATTATTTCATAATGGATTTTGAAATGCTGAAAACAGCGGCTAGATGACCAGAATGACATCTTGGTCGGTACTTCCTTGATAGATTTCCGTATCAAGTTAACATAAAGACGTTTGATTGTCTTTGAAGCCAACATATGTAACACATCTTCTGTGAAACCAGCAAAGCAAAATAAATTTTTCTCTATGATTGAATCCAATTATATTTATTAATTATGCAGTTTTATCGTTGTCATGTGAATGAGATTGCGTTACATATGTTTGCATTATGTACTTGGTTTTTAGCGTTTTTGAGTTCTCGCATTCACAAAGAGACGACCATTTTACAAGAATGTGTTTTGGGAACTCTAGGAAGTTTTGAAAATGCGGAACTTCGCCAAAATGTCGAGTTTGAATTTTTTGACGATTACTATACTTTCTATATTTCCCAAACGAGAAAGTAAAAATAAGTCTGCTCGGCTAATTTATTGACATCCTCTCAGAACATCGAGACAGAAGTGGTTTCTTTATCTAAATCATTTATTTGTTTGAGCATCCTTAATAATGTGGTCCAAATAATACTTCTGGATGTAACTTTTACCGAAGATATTGTAATCATGAACTCACATTTCGAATGATCTGTCACTTCATCTTATATTGTTGCTGTGACGTTTGGAATCATTTCCATTCCTCCTCTAAAGGATTTAAATGGAATTTCTGAACACAGATTGCAGACAAGAATAATACATTTTATTTAATATAAATATAAACAAGCGTTGCATAAACAATGTTTTCACATACAAATTTTAGTGTGTCTTTCATTTGCAAATTCAAGCATACAAAAGACAACTTATGAGTTAAATTATCAAACGTGACATTCCTGTTTCGACCTGTTTATTCTACCAGTTTGTTGACTATAATTTTGCTAAATGATATATTAAACGCCAAGATTGTAGATATCTGTTATCTTGAACACCAGCTTCCCATGTTCTTGATCCAACTGGCTTAAGCATAGCGCCAATATGACTGATTTGGACATTGAAAAGTGCTTCTAAAAGCTTACATCCACAATGCCTGATCCTCAATTAAAGATATTGCTACAAATTTGAAATATTGCATATCTGAACAACTAATCTCCTAGTAAGAAACGTTTTACAGATACAGCAATAGATGCCGAGTCCTTTGATCACAGCTACAAACTTGACTACAATTTAGAGACGAATTTGGTGACTTTAGCTAAATAAATGAAGCACACAATACATGAGATATTGGCGATATCTCCATTAGAACTCGAGTTCCACCATTTAATCTAGAACATTCGATACTCTCTCACTGGACTTATATAAAAGTGGAGGCGCATAGATGAGAGTAAGTTGTTGAGTCGAGAGAGAGTTGAATTGAACTGAAATTCGTTGAGTGAAATCTTTCTTGGAGTGTTGATATTCTACGAATTTTCTCTCAGCGCTTTGTGCTTCTGCGGCTATTTACTACCGATTTGCTGTTTGTGTATTGCTGCTAAATGAAAGTGCTATTCTGTGTATGCTTCGTTCTGTGCTTTGCACTGCGTATTCGTGTTTGAATGTAACATAAAGCATCGTAATCCCTTACTGAACCTATTGGTTTTTTCACCTTTGGGTTTTGATTTTCCATAATAGTATGCAATAAGCAAATCACCGTTGAATCTGGACTTTTCCATAACTGTATGCTGTTAGCAAATCAAGGAGGACATTTCTTTATCATTTCGGAAGCGGAATCTCATTTCGATTGAGGAGTCGAATCATCATGATTCCATGTTTCCATTCCTGGATTAATGATGTGGTAATTTTTTTAAAATGATATATGATAGTACAAGCTGCTAATTTTTAACGGAGGAGAAATGTATCCAACTACTAAAAACTTTCGACTACCTGTTGTCTGAGAGCAAAAAATTTGTTCTTCTGGATCCTATCCTATGATCCTGAACATATATCTCACCTATAAAAATCACGTCAAGAAAGCTAAAAATTATTTAGGTCTACAATGGCCAAGATAACAGCACTTTTTACTTTTTTTTCTCTTACTTTCTCGTATATGCAGTATAGAGAAAGTATAGTAATTGCCAAAAAATCTCCAACTCGAGATCTTGACGCATCTCCACGTTTTAGACTTTCCCGAGTTTGAAAAACACATTTTTGGGAAATGTTCGTTCGTCTGTCAGAACGAAAATTTGGTACATGGGCCATACACCAAATTTGCAGATTTCTGTCAAATTTTGAATAAAATCCGTTCAGGGGAAGTCTGCCTGTCCAATTGTTTTAATGTAAGTTGTCACAATAACTACAAAACAGATAATATTCTATGCTCGATATTCAAACATTCAAGAGCTGGATAGATAACACTCAGTGCACAGATTTAAGTTCTTTTGAGTAGACATTTGTCAAATTTTGAGCTAAATCCGACGACAGGATGATTGTCTGCCAGTTTCCTGCCTTTCAAAAATAAGAATTCAAAAACGCAATGATTTAAATATATCAAATTTGGTATGGGAATTTATGACTACAACTGCAGTTTTGTGTCAAATTTTTGTTCAATCGATTGAGAAAAACGTGTCTAAAACATGAATTCGAATTTTGAACACTATCAACGCATGTCAGGGATTAATCGCCAAATAACTCACCAAGGTTACACCACAGTTTTAATAAAAATGTTAAATTCATGCCAATTGTTAATATTTCGTAATTATTGTAAGCCAATTCCATGTAAAGCATTCTCTGACAGGACAAGTTCATTAGAGTATGCGAGAACGTTTTGAGGAGACCACTCAGGCTGGTTTATTACAGTTACAGTCAAGTCTAGTGACGGGGAACTCTATGAGATGGTGCGCTTCCTTCATTTCAACACAACTTCGAAATTTCCACTAATAAGTAATATTAGACGAAAGCATATTTCAATATGAGTGCGAAAGATTTGAAGTGGCGAGAAAAAAAAAATTCGCAGGTATAAACATTTTTTTTTTCCATCTTATTCTTATCTTAAAGCAATTAAAGTTTCTCATAAATTAGATACTTTTTTTATGAATCTTGCTAGTGGTAACGCAATCTCATTCGCATGATAACTGTAAGATATGATTGAAATGAAGCGTTGACAGGCCCTCGGCAGCTCGGTTTGTTCATTAATCTCAATTTGGAATGGCGAAATGATATGCGTCAAGAGATTCAAATGCATACACAAACCAATCGAGAATCGCGGCAGATTGCGTTAAATAAGATTAATGAATACCTTAGTCGAAACAGCAATTGAGAAATAGCTTATTAATGTTGCGTTATCAGTTTTCAGATTGAACAAAACTAAAAAATGATTATTATTAAAAATACGATTAAAAATTTATGTTTCGGTGAAAGAAATATGAATTGATGTAATCTTTTTAATAAAAGAACATGGATAAGCAGATGAAATTTTATTTTGAAAATAAATTTCCGAATAATAAGTTAATGATGCATTTACTGTAAAAATTAAATTTAATAAAATAGCTTAGTTTAGTTTTGTTTATGTCCACGTTTGAAGCAATAAGTGAGTTATTTTTGAGCAGGTCATATAATTTTGAGTTGTTGTCTCCGTATATTTCTCATACAATTATTTTCCGAATTGTCATATTATAATTTAATATTATAATAGTAAAAGGTAAGCATATCACCCAACAGTAATTACTGGCTATAACGAAAAAAAAAAAGACAATTACAAAAGCCACGTAAATCATGGGATACATAGTTTTAGGAATAACATACTCAAAGTCGAAATAAATGACGGATTTCGAACAAAGTGGGATCTTTGCCATCAGCCCACTTTGCCTCTGAAAGGGCTTATTCAATAAAAGAAGGCTTACTCAATAATTATAAATAGATAATTATTAATTCATGAAGTTTAATTTTGTTGTACTTATGTATAATTTTGATAAGATATAAAAGATATAAAAGTAAACGGAATCACTTTAACGGCAGAAAGAGAAAACATCCGAACTTTCCTTTTCTCGAAGACCCATTAACCTCCCGGCATGTGTCACATTCCTCAGTTCACTTCCCAAAGAAACCGAAAATAAACTCCTACATCCACATAGCCCTGTAGCCCCATTCGATACCGTACCTCCATCTTACGCATGCAAATTTTGAGGTTAACCACCGATACTCCAGGAAAAGAAAAGAAAAAGCGATATCTTCTGAAAATACCATAAAAGAAGCGCGACCGAGACACATGGGCGCCCGAAATTTGGGTCATGAGGTTAACGGTTTTTGGTCTTCCCTTCTTTCTGTACCAGTTTATTCACCTGTTGGATTTGGGGAAAGTTCCTTGACACTTCGTTGGAGATGAAGAGTGTTTTTCCTTCCTCCTCCCGCCATTCTTTCATGATCTCGAAATATAGGGGTCGGGGTGCAGAGATGGCCGAGTTTGTTTATAAATATGCATTCTTCTGGTGGATTGAAAATAGATTTTTCCCGTCCAGGACTTCTTTTTTTTTTTTGTAAGGCACTTGAACTTCTGATTTCGTGGAAAGGGTGAAAGGTGGTGGGGAATTCTCGATAAGACTGTTGTAACTTGATCGGAGTGATGAAAAATAACGAGAATTGTTCTAGTTTGAAAGATGTTAAAAACCTCAAAGAAGAATTTTGAGAAGGAATGCTATAAACAAAGACATAACTGTGTCATTGTAATCATAACCACTTTGTTGCATGGAAAATAAATGATTTTTTTTTTCCTAGTGAAATAAAAATTCTTAAGGTTCACTTAAGAAAAAAATAATAAAAGACTCATAGGAAAAAAAAAAGATTATTTACAATACAGCATACTTAAATTCTGAACATCATTAATAGTATCTTAATTTTATTTCTTAAACTTTAATTAGCATTCTTTTAAGTTATATCTCTACTTATAATGAAGATGAATGTGTGTTTGCGCATTGTGTGTCTGTGTTTCAGCGATCTACAGGTCAGACCGTTTTACCTAGAGCTACCAAACTTGGAACATATATAAAATTAGGAGGGTGAAAGTGTGCATTTCGGTATAATTTTTGAAATTTTAATTAGAAAATTAATTAAAAATAAAGTGAAACTTTGTTGTTCTACCGCAAAAAGTCTCGAAAATATTATAGTACAAAAATTACTTTTAGATCATCTTAAAATTTAAAAAATTATCTTTTCAGTCAGACCAATTTTTCAACAGATAAATTAAGTTTAATAGGATTTTTCTATTAATTTCTCTCTCTCTCTCTCACACACACACACAAAAAAAAAAAAAAATTGAATTTGGACGTCACACGTGCATGGGAAAAATTAACTTTTATCAACGTTTTGCCATCATGTTGACAAAAGCTCTGTTAACTCTGTTTCAAACTAAACCTAGGAAAGTAATTTTACGTGTTTGTAAGAACTGACATATGAACAATGATATATTCTACAGAAAAATACGTGCAAGAAAAAAAGTGTGAGAACTTTCAAAATATCTATATTAGTAATTCAATAATTTTGTAGTATTTAAGGTATATTTGATATACCATAATATATATATATATACACACAAAATGGCTTTTCAAATAGACTTCCAACATCTAATTGCTAAACAATTAGTTTAGCGATATGCGTTTAACAGTAAAAAGGAAATTGAGTAAAAAATACTATTTTATGCGGTTTGAGTCAATAATTGTTCTGATGAATTTACCAATTTAATTTTTTTATACAGACCCTTGATCCTATGAATCATATTTAGTAAAATAGTCTTGAGAAACTAATTTTAAATTTTTTAAAAAAAAGATGCACTCTCCTTAGATTAAACTGAGTGAGTTTTGAAATTTTGAATATATCTCTCTTATATCAAATTTAGACCACTTTATTTATTCAAAGGAAATATGCCGATCAGCGCACGGAGTCCTCCACGATTTGTTAAACCTAAAAGTTGAAATGTCAAGAATATTTCACTGAATATGATGCTTTAAGACCAAAGGATTATATAAAATTTAGATTTCCTATTTTTTTCAGAAGTACATTCTTTGATTGAAACAAAATGAAATATTATTGTTTGCGTCATTTGAATCCTTTTGAAAGTGGAATTACAAGCTAAAGTTTTTGATGAATCAGAGAAATTTTTATCGCATAGTTCTATTGCACAAATTATAAAAATGTTCCATACTGCACACAAGATTTCAACGATAAATCGAATTTTGTTTCCTGTATTCTATTCATATTTATAAAAAAAATAATTGGTTTCTGCGAAAAAAAGTGCTTGTATTAATTGAAGTTCAATCACTTCCAATTCAATTTAAAGCGTACATTCTATAAAAAGAGAAACAGTACAATGAATTGAATGACGTAGATTTCTGTAACAGTATGAGTTATACGACTATCAAAATCTGAAACCGAAAAATATTTTGCTGAAGAAGGTATTAAGAGACCAATTTTAGAAAATATTCAATTGCAAATCTTAATAACCATTAATCACAGTGAAAAAGCAGGCCATCAAAGGCGGCTAGTTTTCAATAAATATACTGATACTAATTAAATATATTCCTAATGATTTTTCTTTTAAGTCACAGACATATTCTTACTGATTTTCCTTTTTTTTTTTTTTTTTTTTTTTTCTCACAAAAAAAAATTTTTTTTTTACTCAGGGTGGTGTAAAAAAAGGAAAATCATCTAAATAATCATTTTGTATTTTTTTTTTTTTTTTTTTTTTTAGACGATTACTAGATTACTATACTTTCTCTATACTTCAAATGTGAGAAAGAAATGTAATCTTTAGTTAAAAATATCAGGATTTCTTGTGACTTAATAGATAAATTGTTACTAATTAACCGTCGCTCTGATAAAATACACTGCTGCATCAAAATATTAATTTCATTGTTTTATGTCAAACGTGACGAATATCCACATAAAATAATTCTATGTCCTGATATATTTACATTTATTGCGTCACGACGCGCACAAATACAAAATATTTTTTTAGCACATTATTAAAGAAAGAAAGAAAAACATTCTACGTTAAGAACAAACCTTGAATCTAATGCCGATTTTTATTATTTGAAAAGTTAATTCGGGACCACGAATGAAGAAAATCCCGATTCCCACAAAAGCACCTAGAAAAATAAAATAAATCAGGAAAAAGGGCCAGTCGCCATTGACCACGTCATGACCCACGATCCCTTTCGGTATGACTCACTCTCGTTGAGAAAAGGCGTTCCCATTTCGACGCATCCACACAAGACAAACACCAAGAAGGGGGAGTGGGAAGGAAAGAAAAGGAGGAATTGGAGCAAAAAATAAACCCGTCACGAAGATATTGTTACGGCAGGGGAGGAGGAAGGGGTCCAGTATCGTCTCCACGAATTGACCCCAAACACTCCTAACCTACTGACCTTGACAGTGGGCCAAGCGAGGGTTGACCCATTTTAGTCGCCACGCGCTGGTGGAACCCGACTTGGCGGAGTTATCCCTCAATTGGCGGAATTTTCAGTATTTAGGAAGAATATTTGGCATGCTCATCCTGTTTTGTTTTGAGACATGGTATATTTGAAAACACCTATGAGAAATCTTCCAATATCATGAAAAAAAGCAAAGGTAATAAGAAAACGGGATATTATTGAATAATTTTAAAGGAATTAGAGTAAGAATGTTGTAAATGGTGGAGACATTAGCAAAAATAGCAAAATTGTTGTAACTGGTAGAGATATTAGGCGACGAATGAACTCATTGCATGATTAGTACCAGTCTGCGTTTATTAACTTAATTCTTTTTATGTTGCTTGATAATTTTTTTATACGTCGTGTAATTACAACTATGTTTTTCATAATGCTTTTAATCTAATGTTTTCATAAAATTTTCATTGCAATAAAAAGGAAAAAATATTGATTAAAAAATATTTTCACCTTAATTAAAATTTAATAATAGAGCAAAAATTTGAATATCTTTTCTTTTCGTTTAAAAAATGCCTTTTCTGATGATTAAACAAAAAAAATTCATATTTCCAAATTATTTTCTTTTTTCCGTGCTTAAATATCGAAGTCAATTAAGACTAAATTTTTAATAATAATCGTTACCTTTTTTCTAACGCAATGTAAATCTGATCGATAAAAAAATGTATCGTTTCCTCTAAAAAGTTTTATTATAAATATAGGAAAACTTTCGCAAATGTTTCCGACAATCGCCTTTTTTTAAAAAAACAAAATTCTGCATTAATCATTCTGATCGAAGTCGCATCCAACTAGGCAATAAGATCACTTTTTTTAAATATCCTGTACCCCGTGATGCAATAATGATGCCAATTGTATGCATGACATACAATAATTCATGAGTAGGAGAAAAAAGCATGCGACTTAAAATGTTAGAAGACGGGCGCAGTTGCCTTTATGTATATCAAATGACTTTATAAGATCCATTATAATGGCTACTATCAAATAAATTAACTCCACTGCAATCTCATATTATTATTATACGATTCTCTTGAAATATGCTTGTCATTGTTTGCTTTGTTTTTCAAATATTATGCAGCTTCTGCAAACGACATACTTAAAATATTGAACATGATATACAGTGAAAATAAAAATGAAAATCAAAGATTTTATTCATAAATTATAATACACTACCAAATGTAGAAGGTAATTTACATATTTGTAAAAGTTTTACTGACTCTTATTAAAATTTTTGTTTTGTTATTACACTAAAATAATAGATTATGCAAACGCGCTTTAAAAAAAAAATTAATTCGCTGAATTTTGAGTAGGCGAATATGTTGTCTGCCAGAAACTGTTACTGCACTTATAAAGAAATCTTCATTCTGAGCAACGGTTGTTATCTTTTACAAATAAATGCGTGATATAAAAAAAAAAAATAAAAAAAAAACAAACGAGAGAATTTTCACTGTTTAGATCTAAGAAATACATTTGAATTTTTAAAATAGGATGTACTAAATTCAATAAAAAAATGTTTATGTATAAAAAATTAGGATTTGTTGAAATTTAACAAATAATTTGTAACTAATGTTACTGTTGATAAAGATATTTACAATTTATTTTTTTAGGAAATTAAACAGTACTGCTTGATAATTCTTATTTTATTAAATTTAAAATAAGTACGCAGGAATATGATGGTTTTCTTCAACAATTTCCTGACAAAAAAACGATTAATTTTAAAAATAAAAAAAGAATGCTGGATTCAATGAATAAGCGTAAAATTTTAATCACATGTGAACATATTTTTCCTATTATGATTTAATGCAGTACACTCCCGGAATATCCAGCCTAATTTGCCGGAAGGACAGGCCGGAGTTCTATGAACTCATCTCTTTGCCCACCAATATCAGAAGTCAAAGTTTTTACACCAAAACTTATTGTTATAATACGTATTTTCTCACTTCTTATTGAGTACTAAGCTCTCCATTTATCTCAAGTCCGGCAGAATGTGAACGCGGCCCGATGAATCATAGAAGCAGTTGCCGGTAACATATCGAGTTAAAATAGAAGGCTCTGTATTGGTAGTTTAGATATATTTAGATATATGCTTATATACTGCATTGCAAGTTTCAAGAATTTATAAGAGTAAAAATAAATTAACGATATAAACTGTTCGCATTTTAACATAAATTCTGCAATGTTATGATAAAAGAAAACTAGGCCGAATAGTTGCGAACCGGATATTCTGGAGTGTACTGTATATCATACCAAGAAATCTTTATGCGTAGGAAACTCGCCTTCATTTCTTTTGTGATTTTAAATCTGATAAAAGAAAAAATATGTAATGAACAAAAATATTCTCGTAATCATCTCTTTCCATTAATTTCACAAAGTACAAGTTCGTTTAATGTTGAAAAATGTAATAAATTCAAAGATTTGTAAATTAAAAATAAACAAGAATAACAGTAAAAAATGTTTATTAATTTTTTTAAATCAATTTTTAGAATACAATGTTATAAACAACATTTAGAAAATGGCGATGTCAAGTCATATACCAATGGTTATTGCGCATGCCCAACTATGCGTTGTCCTGCGTGTTGTGTGAATTGATATTATTTTTCTTTTCTTAAAATAAACGATGAATGACAATTTAGCACAGTGCATTGCATTCAGGGCCTGACTTAGCCTAATTGGGGCCCGGGACAAAAACTTCTCAGGAGGGGGAGCCCTCCGCTTCACTACTTCAGTAATAAAGAACCGAACTTTACGGAGGTATTTAAATACTTCACCTCATTATAGATATATAAAATGAAAATTGACTAGTACCTATAATAGCTATAAAGCCCCCCCCCTTCCAATGGTCAGATGATATATCGTTTTGTCCATTTTATTGATTTTCTGACAATTCCATGTCCATCATTAAAAGGGTATAGCACATCAGAAAAGCCAAAATTTTACAAAAATGCTATTTAAATTAAGTTTATTAAAGAAGTAAACGTAAAATAAACTTTCTATTCGACTTAAAGGGCCCCGCTGATGTTGGGCCCGGGGCAACTGCGTATGTCTCTGCCTTAGTCAGGCTCTGAGTGCATTGGACAGCATAAAAGGTAGGAATAGATTGATAGTAGGAATAAATTAATTTCATTGAATTTTTATACAATATTTTGCTTAAATATGAGAGACATTTATTTGATGCGATTGCTAAAGAACATGTTACGAAATATTAGTAAACATAAGCTTTTTTTAGTTGTTGTTTTGTTTATTAATATGAGTTTACCAATGACGCATTCTACTGCCAGCACCGAATCGATAATTCATTCCTAATTATTTTTGCTAACCAATTCCCCTTACTCATGAATAATCAAATTAAAGCAGGAGTAAAAGTTGCGAAAACTTCGTTTGTGTAGCCTATTAACTCCGTTACGAAAGCAAAGCAAATGCCTCTTTATCAGAAATTACGATTCCAAGGGAAACATAAATTCTCCTGATGCAAATAGTTCTTGAAAACACACCTTTCTTATCTCACAAATCGCATACGATTATCTCTTTTTTGGAACATGAAGAGAGAGAATACACAGCTGTGCATATTTACATGAAACTTCTACTCATTTTCAAAGATAATGAATTTCGTACTCTACCGGAAATGTCGGGGCGAAATTTACACGTGGCTAGATTTACATACAAAAGCTAAACAGGCTGTAAAATACACCGGTGTAATGTTTACATTCAGCTAGGAGTCATCTAAGCGCGCATTTTTCTCCCTTTTTCCTGTCTGCCACGGCGGATATAATAAGAATTAATTTTCGTTTTCGCCTGTAGATTATCTGATTATTTCGTAAACAAAGCATAATTTATTTATTTTTTTAGTTTTTTTCACCCTTTCCTGAATGCCAATGTTTGATTCGTGATCGATGACGTAAGGTTGTGAATTATCGTTAGTTGTGAAAAGTTTCTCCTTTAATTGAGGTGAAACAGCTTGGAAAGTGCAGAGACTTGTTGAGAAAGAGCAATAAAGTGTGATGAAGAACTACTTGAAAAGGCGCCAAGAATTAAGATTTACCGAGCAATTCTAGACTTTTTTTTTGTTTACTTAATCGCGAGAATTAATGTACTACAGACCTCTTGTGAAATATGTATTTACTCAATATTTCATATCAAGTAAATAACATAAATTAAGAAATATTTTTTAAACTGGAGAATATGACCTTGTAATTGAAACAGTGTAACTGTTTGCGCAGATTAATTTAGCTCTTTATTAATGAGAATCTTCAAGGGTTCTTAAATTATAAAGTCTATTTTAGACATGCCTTATTTTCCAAGGCTCAGGAATGACTTGCAATAAATTACAGCCGTCTAACAGCACGATGTTAAAAATATAAACAACTAATACATATAAATACTGTAGCGTAATAATAATTTATTATATACCCCCACCCCATGCTTTTATTTTCATAAAGAGACATACTAACTCCTCCATGGAGGAAAAAGAGGTCGATGATCGCTTGTCGTACTCCACTCTCAATTCCTGTATTAATGTCGAGAGAGACGACTATCCTTGTGATAGCGAACTGCTGATAAATTATTTCTAATCTATACATTATATGTAATGAATAAGGATATATGAACATATAATCATAATAATATTGAAGGGGCGTAGTGAATTATTTATGCCTAACGTTTTAACCTATTTTCTGACGAAATAAATTCCGAGTTTTTACATGAACAGGAAGTATTTTTTCTTCAAACCATATCTCTTTTCATTTCGAAAAACATCATTTGCTATCACTAAATTTTTCTGAGTAATATTTTTGTTGGTTATTTCTGACTTAACACTGAGATCGTTCGAATACACCGACTAAAATTTCAGGAGATTCATATGTACTTATTTTGCTTGTATTTGTTTATACGGATTCAATTTAAATAGTAAAATAATTAAAAATTCCAAAATTAAAGAAATTTGTTTATACTAAATTACTTATTACATTATGGACAAATAACATGGAATTTAAATAACTTTCATTTCAAATTACATGGAATAGTGATTTATTGATATTTAAAATAAAATCCCATTCTAATAGAGCAATTGCTTAAAATGTATTAGGATCAACCTAAGGAATAATTTACTTGTCATAAAGAGGAAGCGCGCATCTTTTCTCAATTCAGAGGCGGAGTTCGATATTTTCAGATCTTAAGCATTGCTGTTTAAGAGATTTATTTTTTAATAAATAGTCGAATTACTTTCGAATTTTTAACGCATTTTTAATTTAATCAGCATGTCGAAGATTATATTATTATTATTATATATATATATATATATATATATATAAAATCAAAAAGAGAGAGAGAGAGAGAGAGAGAGAGAAATTTAATTTAGTATCTTAGTGAAAACGCGTGTTTTATTTATTTATAAATTTTGACTCAAGATTGTTTGACATTCATACTTGTGCACAAAATTAATTAAAAAAGATATATGGGTTATATGAATGCATCAGTAACTAAATGGAATAGAACAAATATGAACTTGCATAATTATATTCGGCAGTGTTATTCTATTAACGTTACTACTACGTTCGGGATGAATGTTTTTTTGGAAAAGCGGTCTAAGAGAGTTACATTTTTAAATTTTTGCTTAAAAATATTGAAAAAACATGTTTGAAGCCAATATATACCAGGTAAATAAAAAAATTTTAAAAATTAAGGGAAATGACTTTTCTTTTTTTTTGGGGGGGGGAGGGCTAAAAAAGCGATATAAAGCAAAAATCTTTTAGTTTAGAGGTTTATCAAATGATTTGCTTAAAATTTTGTATATAACTTAAGGAATATATTGCCTAGTTCCTGAATTGGTAATATATTAATTAAAAAATAAGCTGTATTTCTATCCACGCTTTAAATAAAGGGGTTCGGCAGATAAATAGCATGAAATTTGCAATTTCTTTTCGCATTCTGAAGTATTTAAACTATGATTTCTAAATATTTCTAAATGAATAAATTACTTATCCTCTAATTCAGGAACTACAGAACATATTGAGAAATTATTATGCCGAATTTGAACAAAAAATATGCATTAAATTTTAATTTATCAGGCGTTTCACAAGAAAATTCTATCGAATATAAGAATTTGAGAAAATAGCTGTCACAGATGTGAAGTCATATTAAAATGTTTAAAATTTGCAAATATGAAAAATCAGTAAAACTTACTAAAAAATGGATTTAGAAGCGAAATTAAAATGGTTTTATAAAGAAAACTATTTAAACATTCAAAACAATTCATGCTTTTGCAAAAAAAAAAAAAAAAATCGGCTTTTAAACATTGTCAACTAATTTAATATTTTATATTTCATATCTTTGCATTTAAAATAAATTTTTTGTGGGAAACTAATTTAATAAAATTTTTTAATCAGCCTGTTTGCACCTATTTGTCAATCCAATTCAATTCAGCAGCTCGAAATTCTTCTAGTCAGCTGCTTAATCTGCCTAAAAAGAAACTTCCATTTCTTTTCTTTCTTTAGACTTTCAAAATTAATTTTTTTATCAATTTTAATTCAATCTTTATATAAGTAATTTTAAATAGAAAATTTTGACACACTAAAATAGCAATAATGTTCACTTGTACATCACTTTTTAAAAAAATTATTTCTAAAAGTAAATAAATGCACAAACAAAAATTAAAATTTTTAAAAATAAATCTTTTTTGGCTCCGTCTAATTAATATTTAATAATAGGATCGAGTAGTTTTCTTTACATTTCATTCACATGGTACCCAATATTTTTTAGAATTATTATAAACTATAACGTTTTAAGGCTGGTAGATTTAATTTAAGAATATTATTAAGGTGATGTCTGAAAATTAATTTAACCAATAATTGTTTATAATTTGAATAAGTTCGATCGCATGGCCTTTATAAATAAATGGAAGAACAAACACAGATAACTCTCAAATCACTGCAAAAAGAATAACAAGGGTTCGGGGTTCCTTAAAGTTTTGGACCCATAGGCAATTGCCTATCTAATAATCCAGCCCTATTGCTCTCATTATCATTTTCACACATAATAGTTATTCAGAGTGTGTATCTATTTTTGTTGACCCCTTATATTTTACAGATACATAATTAGTACTAGATTTCCAGGATGAGAAGATAAATACACCGAACGCTGCTTGGCGAGAAATGGCATCTTGACCAAGAAGAGCCCTAGCCACCAAGTCTGCAGGCCCTAAGGGATTGTGCCAGCTTCCTTTTCACTCTGGGAAAAGTTTCCCTCTTAAAATTGCATCCTAATGAACGAGTTTGTTTTTCACCCTTCTTGACATTGCCATTCCAGAACTAGTTTCGGAGAAACAGAAAGAAAAAAGTGAATCAAAAGTGGGATGGGCAATCCCTCTTGGGAATCTAGTTCTTCCCATCTGTCTTTTTTTCATTGAGGAACATCACATGCCTTCAAAACTTACGACTTAAGAAGCACGTGAGGATTCTTAAAAATTCGCAAATAGGGTATTTATTATAAAATGATGTCTACAAACATTTTTTATATGTGTTATTTTCTTACATTGCTTATATGTTTGCATGAGAATAAAACATTCCGCATTTTATATTTAAAAATAATCAAAATGACCATATATTCCGAATTTGAACTGAAAGCTCAGTTTTTAAGTCAATTTAAATAGTTCGAATTGTCGTTCTTTTAAATAATGAGATCTTATTTTTAAAATTTGTTTATAGAGATTTTCACACAACTCTATATGAATCTCTCTCTAGAATATAGAATATGATCAGCCTAATATAATTGCATAGGAACCGGGAAAGAAAAAGGAAAACACAATAAATATTCGATTATCAGCAATTATTAATTCCAACATTAACCCCCCTCCCTTTTTTTTGAAACAGTAAATTAAGAAATTCGTAATTACAGAAATATATATTTTTATTAAATCTTATTAAGCCATAATTATACGCGTAGATCTCTTATTGCAAGTAAAAAAAAAATTTCAAAATTTTTTTCATCTGTTGCGCCTTTTTTTTCAGTAATTTGCGTATTATCCTCGAAATTCGCTTTGTCTCCCGTCTTTCAGTAGTATAAAAAAAATCAAGAGTTGATTATGCAAAAGCGTAAAAACAATGGAAAGAAATTTAAAACAGTGTGTAACGCCTTTTTTCGCCTTTATTTATTTATTTATTTGCGAATTTTTGTTTACTTTTTCTATTTTGATCAATTTTTTTTTTAATTTTAATTGTGACAAATTGCTTAGGTGACTAGCTGTTCACCCGTCATATTGCATAGATTTGTTTGAAATCACTACCGATTTCGTCAAAATTTTAGAAACTATTATTTTGTTTCATACAAAATATAAAGTAGAGTACTGTTTTTGAAATTTCTCTCGAAAATGGTAGGCGGTGGGGGAAGGCGGAGCTATAATTGAGGACATGAATTGAGGATCTAAAGGACATGAGTTTTCATGAAAAATAAAACTCCTCAAAATTGGCACAGTAGTAGCTGGTGGATTCTGTTAAGGTTGTTTTCCCATAGAAAATGTATAGAATGTCCCCAATTTTCGAGATTTCCCTTGAAAATTCGGTAAAGGGAGGATAGATGACGCATTGATAATATATTTAAATGTTATAAAACTTTTATATAAAATATGGTTAACAAAAAATGGACCAGTGTTTGGAGTTAAGGGACTGGCTTTTCCATTGTTTTAAATGCAGTTATTATTGCTAGCACCTGAAAAGCCAAAATTAACTCTGCATTTTTTTAAAATTGTCAATAAAATACCCATCCTATGGCTCGTTTAAAACTATACGCGAAATCTAAATGAATTGCAAACACGGGATGGAATATGAGAAAAATGCATGGGAGTCCGTACCCATACGTTTATGCAGCTCATGTACAGCCTCAAGGCAAAATTTAGTTATTAAAAAGCATGTTCTTTTTCTATATGTAAAATCCGTTCATTCAGAAAAAACACCTATATAGATAAATTTACAAAACAGAATCTTATTTAAATATAAAATGTGATCCAAACCGTTAGAGTCGTTTCCGAGATACACGAAATAAATTTATATATGTGTGTGTGTATATATACAAGAATTGCACGTTTAAAGTTATAAGATTTTTTCCAGCCAAATAAGAGACGTTATTAAAATGTGGGAATAGAATATATGTCGCAATCTAAACTAAATCCAATTAATCGATTTTAATTAACTATTTACTTATAATCGAGAAACGGGACAAATTGAATCATTTCATTCAAATTCAGGACAAACACGGGACTGTTTCACCTAATTGGGTATATCTAATTCATTTCACTGAAATCATTGTCATATTGAACTGATCTAGAAATTTAATTCTTTATGAAGCCATCATACTGTTTACGGCTAGACTTCTGATGATATGCGCGTGTAACAGTTCGAGAAACACCGATTTAAGGTTAAGTGCTTCGGAGACCTTGGCAATGGCTTTGCTTTACGCCGTGAAACAGATTAGTTAACCTATTTTTATCAGAGCGCCTGATTAACTTCACAAGATAACCTGCGAAGTCCATTTAACTTCGTGCATTGATGTTAAGCCATTTGGTCAAAATAAACTCGTTGAGTTGCAATTAGTCTAAATAAGACGATTGCAAATGAGAATTCGTGTTTGTTAGGAAGGAAATGATTTAAACTCTTACAATTTTACTTTCTTTATGTCGCCATTTTAAGAGAAATCCAAAGCAAAAAGAGGCACAAACATATACCATAATTAGATTGGGCGGATAGCTGGGAAATAATTAGGTAAATATCTTATTAGCTGTTATATACGATCTTTTTACTTTGGTGTTTTAATCTTTTATCTTTTCCAACAAACAATTTCTCTTTGGTTAATTCAATTTTCTGGGGATAAATTTGATAATTTCTTATGCTAAATGTAAAGCGAAATATTAAATTAGTGATGGGTTATGACCTCTTAGAATAATAGTGTGATTCCAAAAAGCGAGGAAACGCTCTTCTTAATTTTGTTCTTTTTAAAATCAATGAAACTTCGGAAAATTTGTGAACCAATTTTAATTTAAACCATTGAAAGATTCCAGGAAACCAGCGGAAACATGTCTTTGCGTCCTACAGCTATTGTCCTTTTGCATGTTGTATGTAATGAGTTTAATACCTGTTTATCTAATTACCTAAAAAAATTAATAATTCGCTTATTAATGGGAAAAACAATTTTTTAAAAAATAATTTGTTTATTAAAGGGTGAAAAAAATTTTTTTTGCTTTCTTCTAGTCATTGAATTTCTTTCTTTTCTTTTTCTTACATGAATTCAAGTACTACTTACTATTTCGCATATTTCGAATACGATATGAGAGACAGTAAGATGTATAGTAATATATATAAGTACAGAAGTATACAAAGAAAAAATATTCTAAAATTTGAAAAATTCAGCCTTAAATTTGGAAGAATTTCAATGGCTTATATTTACCTGTATCCGAATTATTTTCAACCAACCTGCCTATGAGTATACTAGTAATAAACCAAAAATATAAGAGGAGAAAAGAGTGGAATTGGGTATGTGTTCACCATTTCTTCGGTATGCTTTAGGCATTTTGTTTCCCTAAGGAGTATCAGTGTCAATGCCCTCTTTTAATAAACTGGTTCATTTTATTCCACATTTCTACACATTTTAATTTAATTAGTACGATGATTTATTTTAGTAACTTTATAAAAATATATATCGACGACTTGGTTTCAAAAATCGTAAATATAATCGTAATCGTAAAATGTGATTTACTTGAATTCTAACAGGAGGAAAAAAACAGTCAAGTGAAATCGAAAAATATTATTTTAAACTTCTCGTAAGTCAGTTAATTGAATTACTTAACCTAGTGGACATTTAAAAAAAACTTAATTACTGTTCATAGCGGATCTTAAGCCGTAAATGTTAGTTGAGGCTTACCTTTTACCTCTTTTTTAAAGGTTTAAAAAAACCTTAATTAGTGCTTTTTAGTGAATATTTTAAAAACTTAATGAACATTTTGAATAAATATTAGTGTCTCCTAAACAGTGTCTATTACTCTATTTGCTTGAATATTAAACCAAACCGACGATATCTATTTATTCATTTGTTATGATTCAAAAATGCATGTCTGCACTCTGTAAGTGTATTTAGGACACATAATGTGCCTAAATTCTGTAATAACGCCTAATTGAATGTAATGAAACAGATAGGAACCTAATTAATTATATTTGACAAAGTGTTAATATTATGTTAATATTTTATATTTTATATAAAATGTTAATTTTTACAATTTCATATATTTGCAGCCAAATAAAAATATTTTTGAATAAACCTTTTTTGTTACCTCCTTCAATCCAGTAACCAACTATTTGGAAATCCTCTATTGTTTGCTTTAAATATTAAAATTGCACATTTTTATCAAATTTTGAGCAAAACCTTCAGCGAAAAATATATCTGATTTTCGTTTGAATATGAATTTGATAATGCCAGGAACGTAATGACCTAGATGGTTGAAGTCTGGCGCATAATTTTATCAATATTTTTGCAAACCAGTATTTATTTTTTGACTTAATCCGCTAAATAATCAACTTACTATTTATTCATCTCTGCATATTAGATCATCTTTCAAAAACGCACCGTCTCAAGTTTAGTTTGGTTAAATATTAACGTCGCATTTTAAAGCAACACTAGGGCTATTTTGGGACAGACCTCGCTATTTTGAACCGCTGTCAGATGACGAGGACGACACCTGAACTGGTAACCCCCCTCTCCAAGCTTTTACTCCACACCAGCGGGAGAACGTTTGGCCCCGACGGACCCGCTGACACGGCGGTTCTTTCGGAATCTAGTCTCGAACCTGAACCCCTCCGATTCCGAACCCAAGATCTTGCCACCAGGCCACCGCTTCCACGCAAAGTCTCAAAAAGGGATTTCTGTATGTCTTAATATGTAGACTGGTCATGTGTAGACAAATTTGCACGAAATCCATCGGAGTGTAGATGAATGTCCTTGCATATAAATAAACTCTCTTTGGGCAGATTTCATGTAAAGACCACATACTAAATTTCACTATTTTAGCTCGGTTCGATTTTGAATCCTCGGCTTTCCAGACAGATATAATTCTAAAATAAAGCAGAGAAGCTTAGAATATAAAGATTTATCAAATTCTCAAAGTATATTTTAATGATATTTTCCCTTTAGTCACGTACTTCTTATACGTAAAAGTAAAAGAGGAAAAAAAATATCTTATGCAGTTTTTAAGAACTTGCATGTGCGTGCCAAACGACTTAAAAACCTTAACTCCAAATGTTTTTTACCCCGATCTTATTCATTTACCATTCTCTCTCCCCTCCACTTAAAAAGCTTTTAAAACATTCCATTAAAACGCCCACTCTGATCAACTCCTACTCAGAACTGTACAAACGGGGGGAGGGGGGAACAATTATTAATGGATCAGAGGGTATTAGTGCACAGCAGCAGGGAGAATTTTGCTTTAGCCATACCGGCGCTTTTCAAGGAGGCGGTCTTTAGTTCTTGTGTAATCTAATAACATGGACCACTCCATGTGCCCTTTTCTAATTTCTGCAGCCCCAAAAGCTCCCATGGAAAGAAAATACAATATAATTGGGTTCAGTACTCAAAGGAGGGACAGTGGGTAAAAGAGTTTTTGAGCAAGTGCATTTTTTTTCCCTTTCTGTCTGTTGATCTGCTCACACCAGAGTGGGTGATACATTTTTACATAAGTAACAGAAAGAGCATCGAATTTTAATTTCATTTAATGAATCGGTCGCATGATTTTACTTCTCGCTTATTTGCCATTTGTTATAATCGTTTGTTATAGTCTCTTTTTTTTATAGTCGAAATCAACTAAGTGACGGTATGGAGAGAATTGAGTAAAGCAGTGGCGTAACAAGAATGTCTTCCCTCAATGGCGAATTTAAGCATCGTTGCAGTCTTAAGTACATCATAAGATCCTTCTTTTAATAATCACTTATTAATTTCACTTTCAATACATTAATTTACTCAGCATTTTAATTACTTAATTTAGGTTTCTTTTTATTTCAAAAACAATATGAAATTGTGAATGTTTGTTTTTATTTAGTTATTATGATTAGACACTTTGCTTCGTTCATGTGTGTACACCAAATCAACTAATAAGATTATCTGTGTTTATAAATTATGTAATAACTAAGTAAACGTAACGAAACAGATAGGAAACTACCCAAATAAACGAGGAAAAAATTTATATTATCCTAAAATTTTCTCATAGAATTAATATTTTTTTACAACTCGATTTATATAACAGATAGATTAATAATGTCACTTTGATAGATTTGCCGGCATTCCCTCCTCCCTTTTGTAGCCCAGCGATCCTAAGTAGCTGTCTTCCTAAATCCCAGTCTTCCTAGTGAGAAATTCGTAACTGAGCTTTCGAGGACTAATACAATGTTTATCGCCATCTAAGCGTTATCAATGACTTAGTGCAATTAGTGCCCGAGGTATACTAGTGTCATTTTTATTAATTTATTTATAATATTTTAATTTATTTATAATATTTTAATTTATTTATTAATATTTTAATTTATATATAATTTAATTATAATTATTTATCTATTTCATCTATAAATTAGCATTTAGCTTTAAAATAACACACTAACATTTCACTTCCACGATTCCCTTAAGAATGATCCCTGGAATATCTATTTAAAGTGCTCCTTTCGATTTTTTTACGTCACAGTAGCCGTATATCAATATACTGAGCGAAATAAAGCCTAATGTATTTATTTGAATGACTAAGACTAATATCCAACATGTCTGTATCAACTTAGTTCTCCCCCAGCTTTCTCTAGGCCACTGAAGCAACATATCAATATACTTAATCATTCAAATACATTAGAGTCTATTTCCCTCAAACAGGCGTCCAGTGTGCCTATACCAATTTACTTCACCCACCTTTCTCTACGCCATTGAAGCAACATATCATCATGCTTAATGAAACAGATTCCTAATCTATCTGAATGCCTTTCAACTGATCGCCCGACTATGGTCATTCATTCCAAACTATTTCTTGAAAAAAAATTAAATTTCATTTTTTTCTGGTAATTAATTTCTGCAGCAACATTTCCTTTCTGTGCACGAACAACGAATAAATGATTTGTCTGCAAAATATTTTAAATTTAACGAGTGACTTAAGAAACCAACAAAACATTATACATCGATTTGAATGTGATTATTTCAATCAGCTCCCTTGAAGATTATTATTTAGAAGGAAAATATGTTCATAATACATAAAGATATTTGTAGATAATCTAATAACTAATACAGATATATCTGTGAAGGATTGGTATGGGCGAGGATAGAACCTGGGACCTTGTGGTTCGCAGCCGAGTAACAAGACCACAAAACAAAAGCAATTGCCCGCGTTTCGTAGCTGTTACTGGCTTATAAGCTTTTCATCACAGTACTCTCCCTCCAGTGAGCCGAACGATATGGCTGTTGAGTGGTGATGTACTTATTAGCTGGCGAGTCTAACGTGCCTGTACCCATTTGAGTAGCTCCAAGCGTTATGGCAAGCGTGTGTGGACGAGTGATTGCTGTTGCGCCAAGTGAGTCTGACGGCTTTGTGTTGCTGCGTCAAGTGAGTCTGACGACTTTGTGTTGCTGTGAGTAGATGGGACCCCAACAGCTGTACGAAGGTTGAAGGTTCATTGTCCGAGGTCATCAGTGCAGCGAATTGGTATGGGCGAGGATAGAAGCTGGGACCTTGTGGTTCGCAGCCGAGTAACAAGACCACAAGACAAAAAGCAATTGCAAAAGCAATTTCGTATCTGTTAACTGGCTTATAAGCTTTTCACCACATATCTCTCGAGATCTGTAATTCGCTTTCATTTAGCCACAACCGTTATATTATTTAATGATGTCCCTGCTTCGATACATCTATGTTCAACCGTCGAAATGCGAACTACCCAGAACTTATAAATATGAAAGGCTTTGCAGACCTAAAGCTCTTCGTCGACCCTAATTCTGCATTCTAGTTGCAGCTACCGAATCACGACTTTGCGTTCACCATAAATATTATTGATTATTGGATCTGAAAATATTTAACAGTAAGTTTTGTTTAGATCCCCCCCCCCTATCTCCAACGCACATCAGTATACAAAAATCTCAGAAAAATGACAGGCTGTTGCCCTTTTTTTTTATCCTTACTAAAATAAAAAGGTCTTGGGCATTTTGGTGAGGAATACAATACTACGCGTTTTCAGAAGTGATCACATTTGCTCATTGATACATATATTACCAATCTACGATGCTAATTTCGCCAACAACAAACGATCACAAATCAAAATATTCATTCAACTGAAAAATATTAGCTCACGCCATCCATTCTCAGCAATAAAAGATTTGAAGAATAATTATTAATCATCTGCCATATCAACCACCTCTATAATCCACCCCCAATTTGAAAGGGGTCCCTTATGTTCTTAAAATGGAAGGAGGGATTGACGTTAAAATAAGATACATTGTTGGTCATCTTATTTCTCTTTTATTGCAGGTCAAGGTAGTAGGTTGGCCATCAATATTATTTGTTCCGTAACGATGGTCACAAGTTCAAACAATTAATCAAAATTTTGCTTCGTCCTTCTTCAGCAGTAAAAGATTGAAAAAATATTTAATAGCTACTTGCCTTCTCCCTACTAATCTCCCACCCGCCCACCTTGTGTTCCAGAAAATGAAAGGAGGGGGGCGGGGAATTGACGTCAAATGAAGCCACGTTCCTCATATTATTGGTCACATAAGTCCATATATCTTTAAGTGCACAATCAACATTGGTGTGAAGGTCTGTGTACTTTGCTCCCAGAAAAACAAGGTTCCGGATCCTTCATGTTACATTCCACGGCTTTAAATCTTTGTATCCATGATCGAGCAGTCTTCAAGTTCTTTTCCTGCAGGACCCGCACTGCAAAGAATTCTTTCTCCTCAATCTTCAAAAAAAAAAAAAAAAGGAAGAAGAGGGGAGGGCTTGTGTCGCATCTTCTCTTCCAGATCCTGCTCGATTCGAGGTCACTATGTCACGAGGGAGATGATGAAAAAAATAGAAAATCTCAGCTGATTCGAACCGATGACCTCTTCTTCGATGAACGGAACCGGTCACAACAACTCTCTCGAAATGAAATACTTACTTACAAAGGTCTCCTCAAATAGTAAATTGCCACCTGTGTGATGTGATTTACGCTTGAATGGTATCAAAACGAGAAGGAATTGGGGGGGGGGGGATTCAGTTGAAAGTGGATGTCGGGTCTGGCATTTGTTGACAGTGTAACAGGTCTTCAGTCATCTCACAGAAAGAACTGGTTACATGTTATGTCTTTCTGCGTCGGTAAAGGAAATTCAAAATTAATGACTGCCCTAGACTTAACAGCTCGAGAAAGAACATATCTATTTATAAGAGCATTAAACATCATTTATAGTTCATTAGTAATAGAAATTTTTCATTCCCCGTTTTAAAAAAAAGTTTTTTTTTTTTTTTTGTCGTTATGTATAAATACAATATCTCCATTCCTATAAATCTTGAAAGATATAATTCTGTTACCACATGTAAAAAATTCATATAATTAACCTAATAATTCAAAACAATCAAACAGATATTTTTGACTTTCATGAATCGACTGACCACTCTAGAAAGTTTAGCAACATTCGTTGCCATGAAACATCCCTGTAATTCGTACTACTATATAATAAGATGCTTATTTCTTTGCTATTTCTTAATTATAATAAAAAAGACTAGTTAGATACTAGGTGTGAATCACAGGTGATTCAGAATTAGTAACAAGGAGATATAAATAAGGAATTATAAACAAGGAGATATAAATAAGGAATTATAAACACAGATGCGTTCTATGTTTAATTTATAGACACCTCATTAATCTACGATGTGATGACTATCTAGACTAGACTATCAAATTCTACAATGAATCGCATCAAATTCTACACCGAATGAGAGTTTTGGTGTCATCGAAATGTGGATGACATGACGCTCGAAATGTTTAGCAAAACTAGTCACTTACAATCACGTTAATCCTGAAAGCAATAAACACTCACGATCACATTAATTTTCAATGTCATAATTCTGTAACCACTTGTCCTCCCGCTGGTGTGGTGTGGAATTTCGGAGTGGGAGTGCCAACTCGGGTACCGTCCTCGTCCTCTGACCGCGGCTTAAAATTATGAAGTCCATCTTAAAATAGCCCTAATGTTCTTTATAAAAAAACGGGACGTTGATTAAACTGAATTGAATCTGTAACCACTTTCAAAAGATTCATATAATTGACAATGAATCAGTAAATGGCTATATTTCAGAGATTTCTTGAAACTATTGATCAATGTAATAAGTTTAATAAGAAAATCTGATGAATCACATTAGCCCTGAAATCTGTAATTATGCTACCATTCACAAAAAAATTCGTAGAATCAATTAAAAAAAAACAATTCAAATTCATCTAAATAGTTAGTCTTTCTTAAAACTATTTTCCAATACAGAGTATTTAATAATACTTTAAAAAAACTGATCAATTACGATCATATTAACCTTGAAAGCAGTAAATCTGATGCTATAATAGACGATATAATCAAACTAAATTCAACTCAATTAAATAGCTATCTTTCATTGTTTTCTTAAAACTTATCCAGTACACATTTAATAATTCTTTAAGCAAAGTATATTATTCATAATATACTCTACACCATAAACAATTGCCAATGAAAACAGTTCAGAATTGGCGTAGCTTGGAAGATTGGACATCCAGTCCACCCATATTACCAATTTCCATCATTCTATTACCACGAAAGTGAAGCTTAATCAATGCGAGTGGAAAGAAAAAGGTTTAGGGAGCGCGAAGAGAAGGGAGTTCCCACCAAACCCAGGCAGGGAGGGAGCTTTTTTCTCTTATAAAAAGGGATTAGATCGAAATTGGCATGGAATACTTAAGCATGATTGACCTACAAAATAAATCGTGATTGTAAATGACAGGTCAAAATCTTCTGAACTCTACTTTGCTAAAATCGTCCGCCAATTTAGTAGACGTCACAAGGGTAAATGGTTTGCGGAGCATATTATTATTATTTTGCAACCCTTGATCACATTAACTTAAAAAAAGTGTCTAGAAAGGAAGAAAATGATATAAAAAGAAATTTTGCAGCTCTGGTCTGTTTGAAATCCACAGACTGAATGCTTTATTCATGGGATCAAAGATCGAAATATATTATGGCGAACCACATAACTACAAATCAAACGACGATGATTCAAATCCCTTCCAATATTGCTATCAGTAATTCAGCATTTGTTGCCTTATTCATAACTGATGTGTGGAAATTTCTTTTGAACGCAATAGGACTCTTTAAGAAAGGCAGCAATTTATCTTTGACTGAATTAAAAAAAAGTGAAAGAAAAATCCAAATATTTGTTGAAATAATAAATAAATTCAATAATAAATAAATTCAATAATAAATAAATTCTTCAATAATAAATTTTAATTAAAAAAGAATTTTTAAAATACATTTTGATTCGTGTAATTATTATTTATTAAATGAGATGAAAATAATATTTAAATAGAATCGATAAAAACAAAACAAATGTAACATCCGGAATAGACAAAATTTAAAAACTTGAGTACATCCGGAATTAACTGAAAATTCGACATCAAAAATTCTGTTTTCACAAGCATGAAACAAGAGAAATTAAATTGTTTAAAAGGCTATCTGAGAGCGATGGTAAAATCACAAGGCAGTTTATACAGGTGGGCTTAAAATTGATTATATTAACGTCCTTTTTGAAGAAAAGCATGAGAGCTATTTGTGACGGTCCTCATAATTTTGTTTAGTAATTGGTCAAATAAAAAAAAAACTGATTTCTGAAATAGTGCTATCTCTATACCCAATCCAAACCAACGGGACAATTAAACTGGGGAAAGCGTTCAAGTTAGACATGAGATAAAGGTTTGCTAAACTGAGATGCTGGCTTACGCATATTTCGCAGCGATAATTTTTGAGAACAGTTTTATCACAATCATTATTCTGTTTCATTGGGAAATAAAAAAAAATGGTAAGATTGAGATTAATGTTCGGTTTCTCGCCAATCACGACAAAATTGTGTCAACCTTTCAAAAACTTGTCAAGAGTTCGCCATTTTGGGTGGCTGCAAGATATGGTAACAAACGGCTGCTAGAGTTAATAAAAAAACGGTCAATATAACAATTGGCGAAAAATCATGCCATACATTCAACTCTGGCGAATGAACATTAATCTTAAATCTGTCAATGATTTAGGAGAATAAAAAAAAATATTAATTTATTCATCCCGACTATGATACCATAGTTGACTGTTTATGTGATGATATAAAGGGCATCATACAATAATTTTATCTATTTGAAGACATCGGCTGCTAGAGTTGATGAATAGAATAAAATACTTTCTATATGCAAATTGTGGAAAGCACGATATGTATATATCGTACGAGAAAAACTGCTGAAGCAATACCTTGCATGCACACAAGGAAGGCCAGAGCATTGAAATTGTATATATAAGGAAAGTTACTTTGTAAACAACCTGTATAATTATGTTTTACATTTTATTATATGTCACATAATATGAAAACATAACATCAAGAAAGAATATCATGGTTTCATTTCATTTACAAATGATACAAAGCAAAGGTATTGTGTCAATTTAATTTTGGAATGAATTGATTATTTCATCGGATGGAAAAGAGAATAAGGATTCTGCTCTTTTCAGACAACGTGTAGTTAGTCAGTTGGACAACAGTCTGCATTAACATTTGTATTGTGGCAGTGCTACGAAGTGAATTGACTCGCTGAGTAAGACGAAATCCATTTGAAAACATAATACAGAAACTGATTTTATGAAAGGAATGAAATCCATATGAAATCATAATAAATAAAATGATTCTATGAATGAAATGAAACCCATAT
>JAPMOR010109674.1:0-33402 GCA_026543865.1 Argiope aurantia
TAATCGTCTGAATTTAAAAGGATTAATAATATTAATTATAATCGTCTGAATTTAAAAGGATTAATAATATTAGTTATAATCGTCTGAATTTAAAAGGATTAATAATATTAATTATAATCGTTAGAATTTAAAAGGATTAACAATATTAATTATAATATGATAGTCTGAAGGCCTTGCTGCTTGCTGATAAATATTAATTTAGGAATTATTTGCAAATTTTTTTTTATGGCTGGGCTCTGAAACTTAATACTTTGATTGGCAAAATTAAAATATCGCTACAATAAAATCTCTATCAAGAAAAAAAATAGCAGAATCCTAAGTTCAAAGCAAATATATCCCACGAATTGTCATAATATTTGGTTGGATATTTTTGAATTTTTAATAATTATTTAAATTTATCATTATTTTATTTTTGTAGAGAGAGCTGTTGCAATTACAATGTATAATTGAATAAAACATTTAAAAATCTCAGAAAGTTTAGATAAGTGAATGAATGAATTAATTTCACTAATATTTAATGAGTTTTTTTAGACAAATTAGCAGTATCTGTTAAAAATGCATTAATATTTTTATTTATTTATTTTTAGAGTAGCAATGTTATTTAAAAAAATATTTTTAGTTGTCTTGTTTTCTTGATGGCAACTTATAATTCGATTCTAAGTTGGAATAAATTAGGCTAATTTCCGTTGGGATTTTTTTTCCTTTTTCCTTGTTTAGAATTGTTTTCCTTCGGCTTTAATCGAAATGAAACTTTTCCCCTGTACTAAAAAAATACTAAAAAATTAAATAAATATCCTAATACCCTTTTATAAATATATTTAGTTTTGCATACCGTTTGTTATCATTCCCCGTGCTCTCGCAGCAACGAATTTCTAATAATAATGTCAAGGAATTAGGTTAGTTTAGAATCAGTCTATCCAATAAAATTATAAGAATTCAATTATGATATCATATCTCTTTTATTATTTTAGTATTAGTTAAAAATACATTAAACTAACATTGAAATAATTTTATATTAGTTTATGATGAAAGCAATCAATTCCTTATTATTAAAAATGCAAGTGGGTAACAGTTTCGGTGCCGACCTAATATTTTTCCATAGAATTTATTTAATAAATATAGATAAATACAGATAAATCTCCTATCTAAAATTATTTCAAACTTATTGCGATATTTATCTTAATATACGCATTAGACGAGAACTCACTTTTCACAAATTCTTCTTTCAATAGGTATTGCATATTTCACTGCAACCGAGAAGTCAATTACCTGTATATGCAAAACGTGCTTTGAAGAAGCAGGTGTAGAGTTCTTTAATGATTTTTAAACTTATGCTTTCTTTATGCTTTTTCAAGATTCCTATGTCCAAGTCGTGGTGAGCAAGGTGTTACGTGCCAAATAAGAAGGCAGAAAGCAAAAAAGTGAGAACGTGAGAAAGACTTAATTTTCTGAAAAGAATTTTCAGAAACATCGTTTTTATTCTGTGAGGAAAAATATATCCACGCAACTCAGAAGTTAAAGTTACGATGAAACATGAGTTCAAATGAATAAAAAATAATTTTTAGAATACAGATTAATTAAAAAATATATGAATATCAGAAAAATCAAGTAAAAGTTCTTTTTTTTTTTTCAGATAAGGATGATTTCCCCTTGAAACGAACATGAAGTGTATAAATAGCAGATTTTTCTTTGCGAAATCAGGATAAGATTAGAATAATGTTCTGTTTGTCGATTAAAGTACTTTTTCGGAATAATGTTCTGTTTCTCGATGAGGGATCGTATTGGAATAATATCCTGGTTGTCGATGAAAATAAAATTTATCATGGAATAATGTCTTGGTTGTCCATGATAATAAATTTATAATGGAATAAGGTCCTAGCTAAAGATGAGAATATTATATATCAAAGTATAAATATCAGGTTTTATTTTGCGAAATCGACAAATAGCCCGTATTTTATTGGAATAATGTCTTGTTTCTCGATGAGAGTATCGTATTGGAATAAAGCCCTGGTTCTCCATGAAAATAAATTTATCGTGGAATAATGTCCTGGTTATCGACAAGAGAATTATATATCAGAGTATAAATATCAGACTTTTCTTTGCGAAATCAAGATAAATAAGCCCGTATGTTATTAGAATTATGTTCTGGTTGTCGATGAAAGTATCACTTTTGTAGGTGATGAGGGTGCAAAAGGGTGGAGAACAATGATAAGGAGGCTAATCCTAAGAACTTAATTGGGACAGTGAAGCATAATAATGGAGGCGTTTTTGTGTGGAGGCATGTGTCAACATCGTCTAGACAATTTAGTTTGCTTGATGATATCATAAATCATTATTTTATTTAAATATTTAAAGCATCAGCACAAAATTTCGGTATAAGAAATAATTTTTTCTGTGAAAGTAACGATGCTAAGCTTACAGCTCACAGCGTTCACCTCTATTTTCGCTCTAACTGCATGGAATTTCTAAAAACAACTCCCCAATAATTAGATTTAAACCCAGTCGAGGTCAATTTGGATAAAAGTGGAGTTTAGTGTTTGAAAACACATCATTAGAAAACGAAAAATGTACTAAAATATGAAGTGCTGACTCAAAAAATGGAGTAACATTGCTGCACAAATTATACACAAGCACAAGGGGGGGGGATTCAGCAACCAAAGACCAAATATTTCAAAGCAATCATAATCTTTAAAGGATATCGAGCTAATATACTAACACTTTTGAATAGAAATATAGAAATTTGTTTCTATATTTAAAGATTTGTAAAATTTTTATTAAAATTCTTAAGACTTTAGTGAGATAATTTTTTTAGTTAAGTTTTAGCTATTGATTTTCTAAAAAAATAAGTTTTACTTTATATACAAAATATTTTATGAAATTTTTATTTAGAGTATGATATAATGATATATTTAAAAAAATCCTAATTGAAATATGAATTTTTTAATAGAAAAAAAAGCACAATCAAAAAAGTCTAAATGCACTGTATGCTATGTACTTCACACGATAATTGGAGAAAATTTTGTTTTATTGTCACTTTTAGCATTTTTTTCTTTCGATATTTTCCATTGTTTTATTTTCTTATAGTAGCCTCAGGTGACCAACTGGTTCACCGGGAGTATTACTTATATTTGATCCCGGATACATCGTTTTTTATAACTCTATGATTCCGCCAAATTGTTTGACATTAAAGCAATATTATTTTAATTTTCTCTTACATATGCTCTGTTTATTGCGTACCTAAATCTTTCTAATGGAGATAGTTCCATAACATCACATAGCGTTGTTAAAAACATAAATATCTGTTTATTCTGTGTTCTAAATTTTGCGATATTGCAACATTCTTTTATTTGTCATGGAAACTACGCTGATATTAAACAGAATTTTTCTTCTTTAGCTTTCGACAAAAGAAGAAAATTACGTGATTATATACTAGATGAAATAGTGAAAACAATATGGATTTCAAGGAAACTATTGGAAATCTGGCAAAAACAAAAACAAAAAAAGGTTTCAAAAATTGCCAAAATTTAGCAAAAATTTACATTATTATTAAATTGGTATCATTAAAAATGTAATTTTTTTAAATCTTGGAAGAGCGAAAAATTCCTTTTTGTGCACTAATATTTTATGAAGTTATCACGGAAAAACACCAAAATCCAGCTTGATTTTTAAAAATCAAGAAAAAAAATCGCTCCGAGATGTACATTCCCACCTCTAAGGTATACAAGGACAAAATTTAGTAGCCGTCGGTAAAACGGTCCGGCCTGTAGAGCGCCAAGCACACAAACATGCACACACACATACACACACGCGCGCGCGAGTGCACTTTCAACGTTATTATAAGTAAAAGTTATGAAATATGTCCATTCATTCTTATTCAATTTTTTACAGTTGATTTTTACATGATTGTTATGATTTTTATTCTTTTTCCTTTCTTTTTTTTAAAGCAACCTTAACATTGATGCAGTCGTTGAAATTTTCCTGTCTGTATAGGTACTGTAAAAGGCAAATCTACTATCCTTAATGAAATCGCCACTTTCATACCTCTTCAACCATTCAATAATCAGAATAGTTACAGTTATTGTGTATTGGCACAATTTGGCGAGTTTGGCGCTTCGTATTACTACCTGCTGAATATACATTTTACCATGTCTCTTTTCAACCAATTGGACTCAAAATATGATGCTTATTAATTTGTTAGACCCCCTCCTTCTCCCCCCCCACCCGCGAATAAGCAGTGCGATAAATGCTTGAAAAACTAGATTCAAAATAGGACGCATATCTATAATTATGATAGTAAAATCATATAGTGAACTTCATTGTTCTAGCTATTCATATTTTAGTTATGTGAGCATGCGAACAAATAGACAGATCGATTTCCCGTTGATGGAATTTACCCAAATTTTGACAAAAAATAATAATAATAATAACTTTTTTTAAAGGTATATACCAGATTTTATGTATCTAGTTCATTTTGGCTTTAATTTTTCATGTTTGTAGACAACAACAGTTAAAACTGTTTTTAATTGCATACTTTTATTAAAGTGCTAAAAAAGTGGATTTTTTTGTCTTTATAATTAATTCGTATCAATATTAAAAGATTTTGAAATAAATTTTCTCCTTAATAGCATCAAATTCCTTAATTCCTTTATCAAATCAAAATTAAATGAAAGTTATCTGTTAAATAATAAATCAGTTCTGAGAAAAATAAAATAATGTGCTGTCATTTAGAACACAAGTTTCGAAATTCTAGTGCATCAGAAAATGTAAAGTCAATTACAAAATGTCATTTTTATAAACATTAAACAAGTTAAATAAAAATTCATAAAAATGTTCCTTTCATTCGGACTCAGGGAAATTTAAAACATGCAAGTTCTTCTAGATCACAATGACAATATTTTTAACTTTTGTAACCCTTTCTATACTTTATCTACAAGAAACAAAAAAACATTCAATGTATCCTCTATTTCTCAATGCTTAACCTTGTAATAATGCTATAAGCACAATAAAGTTCGAAGAAATAAAAAACAAAACGAATCGATCCTATCATATTTAAATCCCACCCATCTGGTGCTCCAGTTTACTAATGAATCTCGAATTCAGACGTAGATGACATTTACGACTCACAAAAAAAGGACTTCATTGTTCATACCCCTTGGGGCTTTGTCTGAATGTGTAATTCAATTTAGAAGCTACTGAAACATCAATTCGAAATGACCTCCATGAAAATGTATTGCTTCAGTGGTTGTCACGTTGTGAAAGATAAAAGAAACAAAATACTTCATCATGCATCAAGTGATTAAGAAGTCAGGGGGTAGCGTTTGATCTTTTTCTTTATTAACCTTACTCGAGAGTTATGAGATTTTATGCCATAAAAATATGCAAATGTGTTGTCATTTAGAAAGTATCAGGTTTATAGATTGGAATTGAGAGATATTTCATTTTTTTTATTATTATTATTCTGAGAAAATAAAGTTTAAAATAAAAAAATATATATATCGATGTAAAAAGAATTTTTAAATAACCGGATTCATTAATGTTGCAAAAAGTAGATTTCTTTTATTTTAATTATTTTCTACTTCTTATTTTAATTCGATTAAAATTAATTTTGTGTTACTTTTTTTTTTTACTATAATTTTCGTTTAAAATTCTAAGAAAATTGATCATTAAAGATAAGAACCGATTACTTTTTAGCTATAATAAGTTTATTTATCAAGAGATTTCTAGACAGAATTTTAAATAATAATATCTTTATTTTATCAAGCAAAATTTTTTATTCTGAAAAATGAGTCGCAGTTAAAGAAATACGGAAGAATTCCATTACTTTATATATATATATATATATATATATATATATATATATATATATATATTCTTTAAGAATTCTTTATCACATTATGCGAGAAAAAAATTTCTAAAGAGATTTAACTCTAATAGTTTTTAAATCGTTTGTTAGACAGAATCGTTTGCAATTTAAGATTTCATTTTTAAATATCGTAGTTCATATTTTTTGCTTATAATTACGATTTTTTTAACTTCTTAAAAAATAAATAATTTGTTCAAATTTTAACTCGGATAAAATGGAAATCAAAACAATTTCCATTCGGTGTTTGAAAATACATGAAAATTAGAAATTTTTGTTTTCATCTGCTATTAATATTTTGCAAAACTTCCCCTCCCCCGTTAAAAGAATAATAAATAAAAAAGAAAATTCATTCGGATACGTGTCTTCAATATAGCATAATTGAAGACATGCCATACAATTTTTAAGATTAAAATGATAGTTTAAAATTGTTTAAAAAGCTAATAATTAAAAAAAAAAAACACATTCGAAAACATAAAACTGTTTAAAAGAGTTTTTTAACACAAACGAACAGTTTTAGAAAAACTAGAAACTCTCACAATTCTTTAATAAAGAACTTGTTCATATGCCTGCTTCCCTATTTCAATTGTTGAAAAAAAAAATATCAGACTTCTTGACCTACACTTGTTTCCCTACTTTCTTTTGCTTCATTATTAGTGGCAACGGGGGAGAAATCGTGCTACAGATCGATGATAAGCGATTTCGTTTCATCCGATGGATTTACTTGTTACCTTAATTGGATATGTTAAATATCCATGACAATAAGTGTGAAAAGAACATAAAAGCTTTCTTCACCAATTAATTACTTGAATAAAAAAAACATTAACCGACTTGTCTGCACGTTCGTTAAGAAACAATGAACTTATCTCCGAAACTAAAAGAGGAAAGAAATAAGAATAATTAATTACAATCTTGAAAGCCATGCTTTGCCTTGCCGATCATTTGAAACAATAAAATAAATGAAGAATTCAAAATTCAGATGCAATCATTAGTTAGACTAGGGAATTATTTTTAAAACGACTGACATGTATGCAAAAATTAACTTTTCTTGTAGCGATAAATGATCCAAAACTATTTCAAAATCGGGACATTTACACTTGAAAAAAAAATGGACATTTTTGATTAAAATTCTCTTGTTCGCTACAACCGTAACGATTCGCCATAAAAGTGTGAAACCTTGTATATACTTAAATGTAGTTAATTCTCTCTACTTTTTCGAATACTAACACAGTATATGTTTTGTATATAATTCAGCGAAGGGAAAAAAAATGGATGTGTATTTTGAATGTATTTTTTTTTTCATCAAATGAATCTAAAATTTCAAATACATCTGTAATGTTAATGACAAGTACAAAAAAGAAGTATTGTAATTATCAAAAAATGCGAACTCAAGATTTCGATTAATCTTCACATTTCGGACCTCCTCGAATCTGTAAAATGCATTTTTGTAATTATGTCTGTCTCTCTGGGAATTAGATAATTTAACAACCACTAGATATTGTACGATATTTCCATGATGTTGTTTGATATTCTGAAAACCCGTCAATGTCATGAAAATATCAAAACAATTTTGTTGGCCTTTTGTGCTAATTGGAATTCTTTAGGTAGAAGACTGAAATTTTGTGCTTTTTTTTTGTTTGAATGAATTTTTAATTTAGTTTTTACACCAGATTTGTAGATATCTAACAAGTTTCGAGCGAAATCTATTCAGGACAAGTCTTATCTATCCTTCTGTCCGAATTATAGTTTGCTAACTATAAAACGTAAAAGCTAGATAAATAAAATTTGGTTAGACAGATAGGTTTAGCATTTATTAACTAAATCTCATCAAATTTGGGCCAAATTTGTAAACGGTCGTCAACTGACTGTCGGTTTGTGCTTCCAATGCATGTAAATAAACTGAAAAATGTAATAACCTAAATAATGTTACCGATTTCACCGCCGGGTTCGCTTGATAGTGAGTGTATGGTGTGAGAACACAATCAGCAGACCTCAATATATAACAACAACGACGTTTATTTACACTAAGACAATAATACAAAGACGACGAGTACACGGACGACAAATATTTACAGCGAGACGAACATAAAACAGCACACAGCAGCACACTACAGCAGACAGTAGCCCTCGGAGCTTCGCTGTACGGTCTCTCCAACGGCTGAAATTCTAACTCTTCTCGCTTTAGCTGCCGACTCACGACTTCTCACAACTGGCTACTACAGACCAGATACGACGCTGCTTCCATAGTAGACAACAGGACTCGTCACGTAGCAGTTCAGCACTAGCTCCACACAACACTGGCACTCCGCCGATGCTTCGCTATCCTCTCGAAGACTCGTTACTTTTCGGCGACTCCGACTACAATTCACGACGACCACCTGTAGCGATGATTTAGCGATTAACGGAGCACCCGCCTTGTATTCCAAGGCTATCTCCTTCTTGGCTAAAGTTAAGGCCTGGTGTCAAAGATGGGCCTTCACTGCTTGAGTCCTGGAGACGAATGAGGTAAACTCTGATTCCTGGCACGAGTAGAGATGCATAATCCACGATTTTTTGAATAGCAAATAATTTTGCTATTGCTATTTTTAAATATTTGTTCCAAATATATATTATTTCAATCATATTATTAATTAAAAATTATTAATTATCATTAAATATAAAATTTATGAATTGTAATTAATGCTTAATTTACTAATTTAAGTAACGTGTGATTGAATTAATTTATCTATTTCAGCTTACTTCTTAAATTTTATTTTTTTCTCAAAACTATTTATTTAATTTCTTTATTTTAGTAAAACATTTTATGAAAAATTTCAATTAAAAATATATGTCATTTCTTTAAAATGTTTACTTTAGTTCTATATTCTACCAATAGATGGTGCCAGTATTAAACAGAACATATGCAATCAAAGGCAGTCATGTCAGAAGCAATTAAAAACGATCTGTATGGAATAGTTCATCGTCAATGCGAATATCGGAAAGTCAAGGTCACTCCCATAAAATGGAGCGGTGACTTCGCCCTTTTCAGTGAAGCCACACACTTTTCGGTGAAGTCACCACTCCGATAAATTTCAGTGATATGCAATTCAATGATACGATAATTCCAAAAATAAACAATCCATTCACTTCAGTGGGTAAGGGACTTTCCCTATGCATGATTGAACTCTTGTTCGAGAGCTTCCATTGGACAGATCGTATCGATTGTTACTTCCTGTCGGGATCCAAGACCTGTAATCGAAATATACCAGTCAGATCGTATTAAGGATTTCAATCAAACCCCTCTTTGAAAAGTATTGATCACTGGTATTTGAGACTTTTTGATATTGGTTACTCAATAACCGCTCGTAAAATATTCGTTATCCCTAGGCACGAGTAGGCACTGGAGACTGGTGAGGGAGAAGGGGTGTGCAAGTTTGAGGTTCGAACGTTAGGGTTCATAGCCGAGTAACAAAGCCACTAGACAAAAGTATACATTCCTTTCCGGATGTTGTTATCTGGCTTATGAAGTTACCACTACAATCTTTTTTTTCACTTGTTTTCTTTTAATTTGGCTGCTGCTGTCAGGAATCCGAGAAATTCTTTAATTAGCTTCTTGATTTCTTTAAATGCTTCTATTATTTCTTGCATTTCTGAGATTTTGGGGAGGGAGTTATGGGCTGATGGAGATGGGATATATTCGGTTGTCTGTTGCTGGTATCGGGTCCTCCCTCTGTTGTGGTGCAGATGGATTCTGGTCTATGGCGGGGGCATTTTGGGGAATTCTATTTCCGATAGTCTCGGCATATGATCTTCTGTATCCTGTAGCTGGGGCTGTAGATGGGTAGGCAGGCACCCCTTCCAAGAAGCCAGGTGTGTGTCCTATCCCTTTGCTATACATACAGGCTCTGGGATCCTCTCCTTTATCAGGCACTCTGCCGTTATGTGCTTTCCTTGCATTTAATGCAGCGCAGATGGGATTTGCAATTCCGCACGCTGTGATGGAATTTTGAGCACCTAAAGCACATTGTGGCTTTGGCTGGCCTATTGTAGGTTTCAACTTTTATTCTCATATATGACAGATGGCTTAGGTTATAGATGTTACTGTGGTTGCCTATTTTCTTTATTTCTACTAGAAATATGTGATGGAAGGTCTGGGTTCGGAAGTTTTTCAGTTGTGAAATTCATCCGGTGGTGAAATTCAAAGCTTCTATTTCTCTTTTCAAGTCGTCTTTGTCATGATTTCCTGGGAGTCCCTTGATGACTGCTTTAATAGGCCAATCGGTGGGGTCTTCAGAGATTACATATTCTTTCTTCTTTTTGTTAGGTTGTTCAACGATTCCTAATCTTTCTTCATCGGTGTCGGGGGTGATTTTTATACAGCCATTTAAGTACCTATTATCTTTGCTGGGGTATTTCCTGCCGATTTCCTGTAATATTAAATTGTAGTCTTCAGTTAATTTCATGTGAATAGGGCGAATTTCTTTGCTTGGTTGTAGGGCCGCTTCTTCAAGTATTTGATATTTATTGTTGGTAGTTAGTTTTGGATTGTCCATGGAGTTTCTTCTCTTTGATGTGTGTCTTCTATCTATCAGCTGGAATGGTTGATCAGTTTCCATGTTTTCGTTATTTATAGTGCCTGTTTGAGTATTTGTCAAGGGCTTTTGACATCCTTCTACGTGGCAGGGACTTAAAAGTTTTTATTTCCGCTTCGGCATTTTCGATCTTGGTTTTCAGATCTTTTGCTTTATTTAGGTCATCTAAGAATTGGATGGTGTGTTCCAGGTTATTATTTCTCATTTGTTGTAGTGTCTTGTTAAAGATGTCTAGGATTTCCCTCCAATTTTTTATTCTTCCCTGGCAGAATACCAGGTGGTTGCAGATATCTTGTCTGTTTTCTGGCTGTCTGTGGAATTTTGGGTGAATGCAGGGTCCTACTCCTTTAATTTTTCTTTCAAACTGCTTTCTGTTTGAAATATGCCCTTTCTGAATTGTTGGATTAGTCTCCTTTTCTATGGACTTGTTGCACCTATTAATCATTTCGTTAGCAAATTTTATATGATATGACCACTTTAGTATATCGTCGCATCGTACTCCAAGAGTCGTTCTAAGTTTATATCTGAAGGAGGCTTGGCTTCTCATAGATGTATTGCTTGAGAGTTCGCTCTCGCTGCGTCCGTCACCTTCCATGGTTGGACTAAAATGCCATAAAAATGATCAACTGCAGTTTGAGAGTGCCGGCCTTTTATAATTCCCGGAGGCGGGCCGAGAACCTTCTGGGCCAATCAGAACGTATCTGGGCGTATTTCAGTTCCTATTGTATGGATCTTAAAAATTTCGCGTTTCCAGCATTATCCATTTTGTCGCCAAATTCATCGCCAAATGGTCGTCAAGATCTGTGGTCACTGACGCGTCATCCTATCAGCACCCTCAGGGCTGATCGTTAAAACGGTCTTTCTTACGTTGACGCTATTCGTACTGGGAAGCAAAATCACAGGTTTGTAACAATAAATAAAAAAGATGAGCTTTAGTTGAGGGATTTAGGGGTTGACTTAAATAGATGGAAATGAGTTTATTATTCATTTCCGAGCACTTCACCTGAAGTGATCAAACAACTGATGCATTTGTAAATAGTTTGATTTTGATTTTTTTTGTCCCGATTTAAAAAAAAACAATGATTTTTAATAAAACATCTTGTTTTTTTTATTCTTTTTTGTTTATTAAAAATGAAATAAATTAATGTAAAAAAGCACGACAAGTAAATAGGAAAATTAAAATCCTTAATTGTGGGCAAATACGGGAAATTTTCTATTCCCGTATTGTTTTGAGAAGAAATTTATTTTAATGAATTGAAGCCCATAAACAGTGAAAAAAGTTCCTGAAAAATATTAATCCTTTAATGTCACATAAAAATTATTACCTTTTGAATTAACTTCCATAATTCATTCGAATGGGAAATCTTGGCTATGAGTGAAATCACGCTCTCTTTCATTCTAATTACATTCTTAATCAGAAATTGTAAAAAAAAAAGAAAGAAAGAAAGAAAGAGAAAGAAACGTTATGAAATTTAAGAACAATCCAAAATTAAACTCGGAAATGTATTCAGTAAAATATGCTTCTTCTATACCCTACAGCCATGTTCTAAAGTCTTGCTTATTAAGAAGATAACGTGCAGATTTTGTTATGAGCGAGGCTCGAACCTGCTACATTAGGTTTCGTAGCGGCGTAACATTACCACTAGACAAAAGTGACAATTCCAATTCGTAAGTTGTTAACTGCCTTATGAAGCAAGCGCCGCAAACGCACCGTTAGGTAATTGAATGGTTTCAAGTTCGAATCTCCATGAAAACAATTAAGAGAAATGTGAGTTTCGGGGCCAATTGTGGAAATTCAGTTGCAGTAATTTTTAATAATTACTTCCTGTGAAAAATGGAAATGAAGAGTTGGAAATAGTAGTTCTACAAAAACAATTTTTTTACAGGAAACATTTTTGAATAAGTGAGTATATTTACCTAGTTTCTTCCCCCCCCCCTCTTTTCTTTCATTTTTTTTTAATAGATGAAAATAATTGATAATCCAGCACTCAGGAAATTTGAACTTTCTGGCGCAACAAAAAAAAAAGCAGCTATTTTTTTTTTTTTTTTGCTTAGCATTTTCAAGATATATTTCCTTTTTCTGTCTGAATTGATATTTCCTGCTTTTTAATATCAGAAAAAAAGCAACATATATTAACTAATTTGTTAGCAACTTTGTTTTAATATTTTAAAATACAGTAATTTCGCGGCAACTGTAACTGATAAATTTACCTGCCTTTTTTTGCGCAAACAATCAATGAATCGGGATTTAAAATATATGTGATAAACAGATTGTAGTTTTACATGGTTAACTTTTTGCTTTAAAGATAATTATCTATCAAAAAAATGCCCTACGCCAACCAGCCATCTGTTTGTCTTAGTGATCTGACAGAGGAAAATGTAAAATTTTTTATTGAAGATACCGACTTAAGGTAAGAACAATTTGTATTTTCATGTGTGTTTGTTTTTTATTTTATTTGTGAATAAACAGTGAGTATGAAAGTTATATTTTTTGATATTATTATAAATTACAATGGATTTGCAATGCTTTTATTTTAATTCGTAATCCGATCGAATTCTAAAAGGAATGAAACGTATGTATTGGTGGGATTCTTTATTTTTAATACTGTCACGTATGATATGTATCTACTGCTCTTAAAAACAATAATTTTTGTGAAAGTAAGGAAGCTGAAAGAATTTCTTAGTTACTGTTGCTTCGAAATCGATATTTTGTATAAATGATTTTGTATTATTGTTTCTTAAGAAGCGATGTCGTTCCTCTTAGCATTAAATATATTTTACTGAATTCTTCACATGGAATTCACACAAAAGAATGATTTATCTTTATAATCGTTAATATACTTAATTTGGTATGTAATAGAAAAGAAATAGCGTTGTAAGAATTTTTCAAAAGTTCATGATAATCATTGAGGCATTTGTAAGTAAATACTCCTTATTAATACAAAATACATAACAATATTGTATACATATTTTTTAAAACTTTTTTTAGATCTATTTTATTTAGAAGTTTATTGGATTTTTAATTTTTAAAATCATATAAAGTATGATAAATAAAATTTTCCGATATGTAAGTACACATACGTCTTCTATATGATAAATTGTTTGTAAATTTGATATCCTTTTTTTTATTATTATTTTACTGCAACAGAATGTTTAAATGTAAATAATTATTCAACATTCATGTAATATTGAATGATTTTTTTAACTATGTTAATGATGTTAACTCCTTATGATATTTAATTATGTTTGTATTTAGTATTTATTATATACAGATTTGATATGAAAAGGAAAGAGATTAATATTTCGGATTTGAACATCAAAATCAATGTGTGCTTTTAATTTTCTAGATGTTGCTTTTGCAATGTTTTAAAATAAATGTATTTTTCTTAATATTTAGTGTGGCCAACAGTCTTCGAAGGGTTTTTATTGCAGAAGTACCTACTTTGGCCATTGATTGGGTGCAACTTGAAGCGAATTCTTCTGTATTGCATGATGAATTTATTGCTCATCGCCTTGGACTTATCCCTCTCACGAGTGATGATTCTGTGGAAAGAATGCAGTACTCCCGGGTATGCTACCTGCATTTATTTTTCATTTCAGTCTTTCAATTTTTTAATTAAGTATAGACTAAAAATTATTTTATACTGTGATATTATATAAAAAATATGCACTTTAATATTTTTACTAATTAAATATCAATTAAAAATCCATTCTTTTCATCATAATATATTGATATTTACATGCATTAAGTCAAAATGTAACTAATCCCTCATAAATTTATTTTTGTAGAAGCAAAAAAAATTTTATTATTATCATTGTTATATCCCTACAAATTGGGATATCACATTTGATGGCAACATTTTTATATATTTATGAAAAATTTACAGTTTGTGAAATTAAGATAATCTTATTGATCCTGTTTATTCATTTTTTGTGGTGATTCCTTTTATTGAAGTTATGATTTTGCTTTTGTAATAGAATAAAAATGATGCAGGGGAATCCACATATTATGATAAGTATTCTCTCATAATTGTAAATAAAATACATTATACATACAAATACAACAATACATAAAATATATTGTTGTCAGATGTATAACATCTAAAAATATGATCATAAAAGTAGTCATTTCAAGCCTGCTGCTGCTGCTTATTCACTTGCTCATGGTTTATCTGTTTGCTGTTTCAAATAACCATTTCATTTTTTTAAATCAGTGTTTTTCTTACTATATGATAATTAAATTTTTTACTTTCATTACAGAATTGAACTCTCTTTCACCTCTGAATTGTTCAAATTTTATAATTTGGAATAAAAAAATATAATTGCCATATTTTCTCCTAAATTGAAAAGTCATTAAATATAAATTTGAAAATACGTTAATTTCAAAGGTTTTGCTCTAATAATTATCGTTTCATTATTTGCTGCAGTATTTGTAATTTTTCCGTATAAATGAGCTCCATTGATTATTATTATATGGCAGTTAATAATTTGTTTGAAGAAAAGGTTAAAATAGCAAATTTAAAGAATATCTGAAAATATTGGAAATAATATAAACTTTTATTTTGTAGGATTGTACTTGTAGTGATTTCTGTACTGAGTGTTCTATTGAGTTTACACTCGATGTAAAATGTACAGAAGATCAAACCCGTCATGTGACTACTGCTGATATGAAAACCAGTGACCCCAAAGTTGTTCCAGTAAGAAATATTATAACTGCATATCAATAGTCTTTAATTCTTATTAAATAATTGCATTATTTTTAATAGATGTAATATTATATTCATTTTTAAATGTGTGAATATTTTTGAGAATTAAGTTTCTAATGCTAATTTAAGTTTGCTTAGATTTTTTAATACTTGTATTTATAACACCAAAGATTAAATTACAGGAGTAAAAAAATGAAATCACTTCAATCTTATGCTGAGATTTATCACATTAAAGCCTATTACACTTTATTATTTATTTACAAATTTTAGTTTGTTACCATATTTTGAACATTTTTTAAAAATTCATTAGCATAGGGCCTTTTGTATTAAAATTTCATCTGCAAATAAATTTAAATTTTCTTTTATTTATCCAATAATATATTTTTGAATCTACTTCTATCTCATATTTTACATATATAAATCAGTGCCGAAAATGTGTTATTATATATCTGGATTGATAATTTTTTTTAATTCAAAAAATTGGGTTTAAAAACAGTGTTTTACCCACAAGTTAATTTACTTTAAAAAGGAATTTTAGTTCTGTCTCTCTTCGAGAATCGAAAGCTACAAATCGAATGGTTTGTGAAATGCTGTTTACTTCAAGAATTATTTCCATTTAGATTTTGATAATGATAAAATTTTTTTTTAATCTTTTGGCTCAATAAATACATTATTAGATATCATATCTAATAGAATTAACAATTTATTAAATGAATCTTTTATTGCTTTTTTTTATATTACATTAACCACAAAGTTGGTGCTGATGACTTTAAAAATGCTGAAATAACTACGATAACATTTCAAATTTCAAACTGAATTGACTCAAATTTTTTTCAATAAAATTATACTTTTTATGCCTTTTTTCATGGAATTCATTTTATCATGTGGGAATAATAAATATAATTTTTTTGAAGATTAGATAAATGTTATGAATTTTAATATCTTCACAGGTTTTTATTTTTCATTGTTTGTGATTTTTCTCTTTCAGGTTACTTCAAGACATCGTGAAGAAGATACAAGTGAATATGGAGATACAGATGGTGAATCAGTTTAACATTCTGACAGTTAAAATGCAGCCATTAATTTTGTCATTTCTTAGTGCCTTAACATTTTCTCCACCAAAAAATGAATCTGAATATGTGCATGGATGAATTTTTAATAGAAATTTGATTGTTATTTTGCAGAATATTTAAAATTTTGTAGTATTCAGAAAATTTTTCAGATTATTTCGATTTTTCAGGGTCTCTAGAATCATGAAACATTTTTATTTGAATATTGTTTTATGATCATTAATTATATTTAAATATATAATTTTATCTTTAAATTATCTTTATCTTTTTCTGAAAGAAATATTTGTAGAGGAGAGTTGGAAACAGTGGAACAGACTAAAAAAAATAAATCTCTTATTATTTGGACTTACTAAAAGTGTAATTTATAAAATTCTGATAGAATGCCATTTAATTTACTTTGAGAAAAATACAAAAACAGTAAAATGCAAACAACTAGCTTTTTTTATTTGCATAGTTAAAAATCGTAACATTTTTATCCTATACCTTTCTTATATGAGGGAGGCATGGGAACAAGGTTTGATTAATAAATAATATATTTTGATGTCCTTTTCATCCACTGATTTATGATTTTGTACATGCCAAACAAGAGCTGATTTTGAAATTATTAGTGCTGCTGCATCTTGAAAAGCTTTATTTTCTTTTACAACCATTTCCACCTATTACAGTATGTTATTATTTAATATATCTCTTTCTGATTGCTTTTTCTTCCATATTCATGACATTTTTATATAAAAAAAACTAAAAATAATAATTTTTTTTCTAAAAATAATAATTCTTTCAAGTGACAAAAGCTTTAATAAATAACTTTCATAACTTGGCTTCATTTTTTTTCATTCTTTTAATATTTATTATATTTACAGTAGCATTTTTCTTAACTGAAATTAAGTGGTAAATGTGATTTAAGGTAGAAAATAATATTTTTGTGTGAAATTTTATAGAAGGAACATTATATTCTTTATTAACAAAAATAAAGAATAACATAACATATTAAGAGACACTGATGCCTTAAACAAATTTTTGAAAAAGAGTGGAATTTTCTTTTTGTTTAATGGAAGCCTGGCTTTTTTTATTGTTGTGCATTATTACCTTATATTATTTAGTGTGTGTATTATATTATATGCTGTAATAATGTACACATACTTATATATTTTAATAAATTGAATCATCAACTTGCTATTGCATCGTAACACCATAACTAATTTTATTAAACATTAAGAAAAATTAAAAACTTGAATTGTTGCCATATTTAGTTATTTAAAAAATGTAATCGAACATGACTTATTCCTTTCAGTGCAGAATTTTCTTTTAAAATCCATATCACATAAAGCATGTTAAATTTTTGTGTAATTTGGTTTTTAGTTTCTAAGCATTATAACTTTAAGTTTATTATACATTTAAAATATAATAAGATTGAAAAAATCATATAAAAAGATAAGAATTTGTGTTTACTTCTGAGGCATAAAGATTGAGTTTTCTGTTTTGAACACAAATAATATTATAGCTGATGTAACAATTAGGAACAAGCAAGGGGCTATAGCTGCTGTTTTGAATAGAAAAATTAGAAATTGATTCTAATTTTTTATTTAGACATAAATGTAGCTGTCCCAGTCCTCCCAATTCTCCACTGTACATGAATGTTTAAATTTTAATTATATTTTTAAAAAGTCTTCTAAAAATATTTATTTAGAAAATATGTCTAGAAATAAAGAAATAAAAAAACTATAGTAATTAAATGTAAAATTATGTAATTCTAACTTTTTAAATGAGGAAAGATAATAAGTTGTAATAAATATTTCTTTAAATCTTGCTTTTAAAGTTCCTCACAAAACAAGATTGTATAAAAGCTGTTTTTATTTCAATGATTTTTTTTAAAGTTTTGCAACATTCTTGATTTGTTGGCTGATTTCCTTATTATTAATTTTATTTACCTTTTACTGGAGAAATTGAATTAATGTTATGTAGTTTGATAATATTTTTTTCTACATAATGTTTTATAAATTAACTTTGGATATTTCTTCTTAATCATCATCATAATAATGAAAGAAAGCTAGTCACTATTTGTTCAAAATCAGTTGATTTAAAATTTGAAGTATATGGTGAATTCCCTTTGAATTGATGTTAGAAAAATACATAAAAAATTGTTTTAAGATTGCTTTGAAGTTGTAAAAAATTTAAATGCATATTATAATCTAAATTTTAATGTCCATCATAATAAATATTTTTAAAGGAAGCAAAAAAAAAAAAAAGTCAATTATAAAACACATTATTAGTAATAATATAAATTAACATTAAACTTATTGTTTAATTTTTATTTGAAATTTTAATTAACATGTAAATATATACTTAGGATGAAAATGATGAAGTGACTCGTTCACAGCCTCTAAATGAAAGAAATATCAAATTTTAATGTACTGTAATATATTCATGTGAAAAAAAGAAGGAAGATATAAAATAACCATTATAATGACTATATATTTTTAGTGAATTGACAGTAGTATAGTATTCAAGTTTTTTTTTTTTTTTTTTTTGCTAAAAAAGGCTATTATGCTTCAAGTTGCGGAAAGGAGAAAAAGGATTTTTGTCTGCGATCTTGATTTTATATATGTAATTTTCTTTTTTAAAGAGAAGAAAATGTTTATTGCATACATTGAAAACACATTTATGATTTAGGGAACAAATTCATTGATAGCTACGGAAAAATAAGAATTGTTTATATTATAATAAATTTTAAATATTCCTAAAATTCTTGTTAAAATCTACACACAGGGCTTCTTTGTCTCTCTTATTTCTGAATAGCAATTTGATATGCATTGTGAAAATTAAATTGATGTGTTTCTATGATTTGATATTGAATATTAGTAATTTATTGAATTTCTTAAGTCAAAATATTATTTATTTTAAATGAATTAGTTAAGAATACTTTATTTGCTTATTTAAATTGTTTTGAACTCTCATTTAATATTATTCATTATATTTTTTCGACTAGATATTTTGATTGTAAAATTGCGAAAAGGCCAGGAATTAAAACTCCGTGCCTATGCCAAGAAAGGACTGGCAAAAGAACATGCAAAATGGAATCCTACCTGTGGTGTTGCTTTTGAGTATGATCCAGACAATGCTTTTCGACATACAACTTACCCACGTCCTGAAGAATGGTAAGAATTATGTATCATTTTAAGTTACAATCTTATATGTTAAAATTTTCCGCTCTATAAATTAATTAAACAGTTATTGCTTATTTTTAGTTTTTGCTTTCCTCTTTGTTTGCATAAAATATATTTAAAATTTTGTTTGTCAATTATTTAAAATGTTGGCTTTCTTTTTAGAAAATAAGCTTAATCCATTTGTTTTGTTATGAATATAATATTTGAGTCAGTGTGATTTCAGCATTCAATACCTATGTTCTCTTATTTTCAGAAAAATATTTTTTGAAATATATAAGAATTGCTTTAATAGGATAATCACAATATAATTGTTGAATAATACTATACTTAACTAAATATAAAACTGTGTATCTAAAAAAATGTTCTGAAACATTTTTTAAAAAATAATTTTGCATAATTTATTTCTATTATTGTTATTTAATGAACGCAGCCTAAATTGCATTGTCCATCAAACCTGACTATTTATTGCTCAATTCTAAATTAATAGTGGAAATTTATGAAAAAGCATTTTATTCTTTTACCTCGTTATCATTTGATTATATTGCATGTCTTCATTTTTTGGGAGATATTGCCTAAAGTGTTTTTGATTTGCCTAATTGTTCTAAAAACTGCTTTCATTTAGTCAGTTTGTTTTAATCCCTTTGACATTTCAATCCCCTTGACCATGGAAATAACTAATTGTTCGTTATTGTAACATTTTCATATTGATTTTTAAAAAGAAACTGATTCCTGAATTTCTGTTTACTTAGCATGGATTACATTAATTATAAAAAGCATTCTTGAAATAACAGTTTCTTAAATGTAATATAAATACCTATATTATAGTTAATGCCCATTTATAGGGTCAGGTGATTTGTGATGCCTTAAATACTCCATTTAAACATTATTACTATAGCATTCTGAATACATTTAAAAAATATATTAGATTCCCATACTTGTAACACTATTTCTTCTATAGATTAAATATATGATTTAGTAAAGGATTTGCATTTTATTTTTACAGGCCAAAAAGTGAATATTCAATGATAGATGAAGATAAATGTAAGTTTTTCTATGGCACAAGTATTATTTATCTTTGAATTTAAATGCTAAAGATTCATAATTTTAAAGCAAATTTTAGTGACTTTTGACTTAAAATATTAATCTGTATTATGATATTGCTCTTTCTATCAATGCAAAAAGAGAGTGACAACTTCAAACTTTTTTTTTTTTTCTCAAGGTTGGTTTTTAATTTTTGTTCACTTCTAGTGGACTTATATTTCTATGCTTCATGAAGATATTTGTTAGCTTCTGGCCATAATGAAAGTTAATGTTTAAATTTCTTATGTTTTGCAAAAGGGAAATAATTTTCAAAATATGGAATGCATTCTTTTCACCACAGAAAAAGAATAAAAGTATTAAAAAACATATAAATTATTTTTTCATAAAATATTATAATATACAAGATCCTTTTTTTTGTTTAAAACTTTTGTCTGTTTTTAATTAAAATTCGAGTATTAATTAAACCAGGCAATTTTTAAAAACCACCGATATCTAATATCGTCCATAAATTATTAATATTTCTTATGTTATACGAATTTTGCTTACATATGCTAAAGTATGAAAAAAGCTTTTATATTTTAGTTCATTCAGACAATTGGCTTAAACTTAATTTTAAGCCTGGTTAAATCACTACTTTAAGATTAATAAAAGCATTGTCAAAAAATATATCATAATATAAAATGAAAATTTAAAAAGTAATTATTAAGTAATTCAAAATGTAAAAAGAGTTTTTTTAATTTGTTAATTTCTCATAATATATTTAATTATTGTTTATAAAATTGATTGTATTCTTTCTTCTGTCTTATATAATAAATGTGCAAATTGATTGAATCTGGGCAGTTGTTAAGGAGTAGATGTGAAACATACATAACATAGCTTATTTTATATTAAACAGCGCATTGCGCAACTGCCACTTAATCAATAAGCGTACTGTTTTAGTTAATTGATCTGCATATAAGGATCATTGGTCTTTTCAAAATTATTTATAGCCTTAATAGAAAGATTTTAGATGTCTTGGAGATATCTCTTTCATGTAAATGAATGTTCAGGTTTAAGATTAAGAATGTGTAGTATTTTCTTAAAGATTTTAAAATTATGATTTTTTTAAATTTCCTTTGAAATGCCCAGCATTTATTTGTAATTTAAATATCTCTTACTCTTAAAAAATTAAATATTCATATTGCTATCTTGTATTGAACTTTTTTTTTTAACTTTAGATTATTTGAAAATTATTAAACGGTAAATAATGTGTTATATGTCATGGAGTTTTCTCTCATGCTTTCTATAGAATCTTGATGTTTTTTAGTTTCTTTCAGTATCAAATTTTGATATTGATTAATAATTAATTTTGTTTTCCTTCTTTAGCTGAGGCAGACTATATACCAGATGGCAAACCCAATAAGTTCTATTTCAATGTGGAATCTTGTGGAGCCATTCGTCCAGAAAATATTGTTCTTACTGGATTGCAGGTGTTGAAGAAAAAACTCAGTGATTTACAGACACAGCTAAGTCATGAAATGCAAACAGATGCCTTATCCATTTAACTCAGTTATTCAATTTGTAATGTGGATAAAAGTTTTGAGTTGTGCCTAAGATCATAGATTTGTCTTTTGAAATGGACTGTGGCTTATATTTAAAAGGCTTTTCCATATTTTGTTCATTGTATATTTTATTGTAAAGTGCTTTGGTATATTTTACTATGGTCCTTCAGAAATCTACTGACCCTTCTCCTGACCTTTTTCTCTTTCTTTTTAAAGTCTTCAGTTTGCCTTGTATTGAAAATAATTTACATATCCCTGTCATATAGCTCTGTTACTGACACATGCTTTGTTTTCTGAATAGAATTAACAGCTGAGCATTATGAAGTTGTCAATATAAAATTCTTAGCAGTTTTTACTATTATTATCATTATTTAAATTATTACTCAGCCTTTTCATAGTGAAGGTGAATATTTGTATATGAATATTTTGAATACCATACCAGCAGTAATCTCAAATTAAAACCTTAAAAAATCACTCATCTTTCTAAAAGTTCGGTTTTTAATAATTGCAAAATTCACTTTTCAAAATTTATTTTCTTTACATAATTTTTTTTCTTAGTTTTGAAAATTGCTGAAAAAGTTAAAATACTTACAGGCTTCAAATGACTGAATTTATAATATTTTAAAGATCTCAAGGTAGATTATCAAAATTTCTGTATAAATCTTGGAAATCAATTTTTTATGAAATTTTAAATTATTGAATAAATACATCTAATTGAATTTGTATTCATCTCAGACTTCTAAGAATTCCACCCCTATCCCATGTATGAGAAAATATTTCAAACATTATTTGTCAATGAAAATCGGCATTCATTTTTTTTTTTCACATTTCAATCATTTATCTGTAAAATATAATGTTTCATTTGAAAGTGAAATAAATATTTTTAAAAAATGTTTCATTGTTAGATTTTATTCATTTATTTTATGTTGTTATTTCAAATTGGATGCATTTGCTGTGTTTGAATTGTAAAGATTCAAGCTTTTACAATTGAATCTATTGTATATATTTCTTCCACTGCTATAAACAGTGGTACGATTCTTATTTTTTTCTAATTAATATTTTACAAATTTTTTTCCTAATTGCTTTTGAAAATTTAGAATATAGAGTATAACATAATATGATAATTATTAAATTAAAAATGTTAAAAGCAATATGTGTAATTTATTCTTCAGATTTGAAAATGAATGACCCCTAATTTACATGGGTCAGTCACTGTTTGGCCAATATTTTTTATGTCATTAATAATATTAGCTCTTTAATACCAGATCGACATCAGTCTGAGAGTGAAATATTTTCTACTTCTGCTGTGAGTGTCTGATGCATGTTAAATCTATTATCATAGATTATTCACACATTAGTGCAGAGTAGAAGTTAGAGAAAGGGTGTTGACTCAGGTGTTGCATTTATCATCTAATTAGGGCTAAATAAGTCAATTCGTCTTTTAAGTATAAATATATTTATCATTATCCCAAATGATTGAGATTGCAATTTGTTAACATGATAAGTACAATAAACAAAAAATAAAAAAGTGTAAAAAACAGTTAACAATAAATTCAGACTAATGGCCTCTTTAGAAACTCCTTTGAATTATTTATAGATGATATTTATCTACCAAACACTTTTCAGTTTAACTAAATTGCAAAGACTATATTTTTTTAACTACATTTAAGGCATTAGAAAGAAGTGATTTTGTAAGCAAATGTTAATGCAGAAATGGAACATTAAGTTGGTATTGGATGTTGATTAGGTGGTTACACATAAGCTGCATTTAATTGTTTGAATAAATTCAACATTTTGAGTTATCACTGTTGAAAGTATGATAATCCATATTGCATGAGATAACTTTTTTTTCTTTGGAACGAATTCTTTAAATGTATTGGTTAACTGTATAAGAAATAATCATTGAAATATTATTTATAAAACATATTTCATTTTATGATTCATACACATTCTAAATTTAATTTATATTATTGATTTTGATAGAATTTATTATGGAATATCAAAAGCAGCACCCATAGCACCCTTTAATAGATTTTCTTTTTTGAATTGCAAAATTCCCATTTTTCATAATCACTAATCATCTTAAACTTGAAAGTTTGTATTACGCTTCTCCCTTTTAGGACTTATTTTGCAATACGATTTTCTTTAGTAAAAATATATTTTGACTGGTATTCTTATTTAACATTTACAAGAATGAAGTTCGACTGACGGACAAAATTTGGTTATGACTGTACTTGGTAGCTCTAATAATAAATAACATGTGATATTGATCTTGGATATTTACAGAAGTAATAACAGAGTTAACAGTTTTAACCTAGATAACTGAATTAAAATCTGTGTTACTCTGTAACCAATCATTATAAACTACGAACAAAAAACAAGCATAATCTGAGAAGCCTTTATTAATTTCAAACAAATTTATGCAATTTAATGTGTAAATATTATATTATTTTAATTAAAAAATAGAATTCATTTTGCAAGTAACCATGATATTGTGAGTAAGTGCAACAGGAACATCTCAAATTCACAAAAGTGACTGGAGTCGGTTGTCTGTTAGATGAATTATCTAGTTAGTTATCTAGATGAAGTTATCTAGGGTTAACCACTTACAACACTCTACTAAAATTTTAAACTAAATTAATTATTATCATACTAAATACTTATTTTAGTCATATATCGAATGTTTGTCTTCATTTTATTGTATGACGTGAAAAAAAAATGACGAGCTAGACATTATTTTACAAGAATTTAATAGGATTTTAATGGTAAAGTAATTAAAATGCAAAATATTGAGACCAGCAGAAATTTAAAAATCTTAAGTTATTTTTTGGGAATTATACAACAGCATTAATAAAACATTAAATATATTATTATTATTAAAAGACATCTTCTAAGCCTTTTTTAGTTGCATATAGAGAAAATACTCTTTTAAGTGAAAAAAAAATTTCATTTGATTTTGATTTCAGTTGCAAACTGTTCTTATACAATGCACACTGAAGTTAATTTTTAGAAACTTTATAAATTCAGAATAATTTAATACTTAATAAAACTCACTGTCTCTTATAGACTAACAGTTATATCTTTTATAGATATAAAACATAGGGAGTGTTACAAAAAAATCCTCCCAATAAGTGTATGGGAAAAGTCGAACATGTCCAATAAGAATAACGATACTTTATTCTACACAAATGTATGAATAGAGAATAGTAAAACACAACCAGAGCGCATACAGTATCAGTGGTATTAGTAGTAAACAACAACCCACATGCAGCACATCGATAATTAAAAAAAACTGCAATGGCACAGAGCCTTTAGACAAAAATCACAAATTATCCACAATCTTAAGAGACTTAACAACTACTCACTTGCACTCAACTCAAATACCTATATCTCTTAACTCACCTACTCATTTGACTCCACCTACCTCTACTCATTTGAGTTCTTCATTATTCCCCCCCCCCAAGCAAAGTTGCTATGTTTGTCGCCAAGTCCATTATTTTGGTCATTTATTTGGCATCCAATCAGCAGCTGTTAATATGTCTATAAAACTATCTTTCTTATCGAGAACCTTAATGTGCAGGGAAACAATATTAGAAATTCATAACAATGCAATGCATTTATAATTTCTTGAAAATGAATTCCTTTAAAATGGCTGTAAAATGCTATAGTTAAAATCGTATTTCATCGATTCGATTAATGTGATGCAACCATTATGACATTTCAAAAAATTTTTAGGGCTCTGATTTAATACAGTTTAAGCTAGCATTACCTATCTAAAATACTATGTGAGATAAAATGCTGCATCTAGCTATTCGAAGACTGATTATGATAATATGAAGGTCAGACTCAACCATCAGTAATTGAATCTTAGAAAGCTTCAGAATTCTATAAATCAACAATTATTAAAGTATGCTCCGCATAATATTGGTCTCTCTTTCAATGCAATATGTTCCTTTATTATAAAGAATAAGAGCTTGAAGCTTGCACACAAGAAAGATGATTTTTTTAATTCAACATTATTTTTCTTATTAGTTAATAGTCACCTCAAGCGATTTACTGGTTTATCGACAATTTTTGTTATATTTCATTTTCAGATAAATCGTTTAGATATCATTTCTTATCCATTATTCCACCAAATTTCTTGACATTAAACACATTTAATTTTGATTATCTTATTTAAGTTTATTTATTGTGTACATGAACCTTTTTAATGGAGACCAGTCCTGTAATATCATAACACTATTAAAAACGTAAATGCCCAGTTATCTTCTAAATTTTGTGATACCGTAATTTCAATTTTTTATTTGTCTTTTAAACTACGCAGATATTAAACGGAATCGTCCATCCTTATTTTTCTACAAAAAGAAAACAAAATCATGCGATTAAATATTTTATGAAATAAAGAAAACGCAGGTAAATAATGTAATCGATTCTTGGGAAGCGGGATTTTTTTTTTTTAATTTGCCAAATTTAGCTAAACATTGCACGGTTGTTAAATTAGTATTATTAAATAGAGAATTTTTTAAATTTTGTAACAGTGTGAAACTTGTCTGTAACAGTGTGCGATAATATTTTGGAAGGTATCAAAAAAATTCAGCTTAATTTTTAATTAATTATAATTATTTTAAAAAATTATCCGATGTTCATATTCTCACTTTCAAGGTATGTATATGGTAAATTTGGTAGCTGTCAGTCAAATGGTTTGCCTTGTAATATGCCAGCATACACACACAAAAGTACACACATCTTTATTATTGAAAAAATGGGAAAACAATTAAATATTGTTTATTCCTATTGGTGACGCGTTGCTATTACTGATATTACAAGCAAACGCTAAATATTTATTTTTATCTTTCAAATATTGAGACCATCTTATAAAATTTCTTTAATTTCTCAGGATAAACATTTGATTTTTATACTTTTTTTAAACCTTTTAAATTTATGAAAAAACCTTTTTCCATATTTTTTTAATCTTAAAAACTACAGAAATCATTTGTAAACACAATATTTAAAACGAACACAATATAATTTAAATTTAATGAAAACGTCTTTTAATTGAAATCAGTATTTTGCTATATTTTACATTTTTGGTTTTATTTATAATTGAATGTTTATTGTTTCGTTTTTGGTATCTATAATAATAATCAAGATGAACGTGTGTGTATGTGCTTACGTTGGCACTCGACAGACTAGAGCGTTTGATCTACAGCTACAAAATTTGGTTGATACAAATATTTGAAAACAGGAATGTGCAACTCAGAGCGATTTTTTTTAAATTGTAAACAAATTAAAAATTAAGCTGAATTTAAAGCTTTTTACGTGATAACTTTCGAAAATATTACAGCATAAAAATAATTTTTTACATTATCTTAAAATTCCTAAAAAAGTTTTTCATTAATATCAATTTAATACCCGTGCAGATTTTTTCTGAATTTTGGAGATTTTTTTAAAAATTTGTTGCCTAATTCCTAACAATCGATTACATTCTTGTTCTCTGAAATTCAAATCGTTTGCTTTATTTCATTAAATATTTAATCGTGTGATTTTCTTCCATTGTTGAAAGTTAAAGAAGAAGAATTCTGTTTAATATATGATCAGCTTGCTAGATATATAAAGAAACAAAGTTATAATACCACGAAATTTAGGAGATATATGTATATTTTAATAACTCTATGATGTATGAGACTTGTCTTAATGAGAAAGATTTATATGGACAATGAACAGATGCATGTCAGTTAAAATAATACAGCTTTAATGGTTGGAAATTTGACGGAATTATGAATAAAAATTATCTAAACAGTTTAAATTTAATTAACAGAATAAATGAAGATTAAATAACACGCTGATTCAATGCCGAATCAGCTGATCACCAATGGCTTCTAGTAATTGATTGAAATACATTACAAATAGTTAACATCGACCTTTGTTTTCTTTTGATTGCAAAGAATTAATTTAGAATAAAAAAAAACAGGAGTGGTCTTCCCGAAATTTTCTCATACACTCTTTAACAAAGATGTTATTATCCCGTCCGAAAAAATTGTATATCTTGGGTATTAACCCCATTCCAATGGCGAACAATAGTTGGGAAAGAGCAAAATTAGCGAGCGATCGTTGGCAATTAATCGGTGACATGCGGTTCAAGTTCAAGTAGCAGGATACCCAATATGTATTTTGGACAATTTTTTTCGGTCAATTGAAACTAAAATTTTGCACACAACTAAAATTTTAGTCACAAAAATCATACACCAAATTTCATTTATTTAAATTGTTGCATTTTTGAATTATCGCATTTACATACATTAGGAAGTGCTGGTTGGCAGTGTGCCAACTCCTTGACGGATTTAATTCCAAATTTGATATGAATCTCTATTTAAAAAGCTAAATATATGTATCAATTTAATCTATGTATAAAATTTTATCTATTTAACTCATTCGTTCTATAATTATCGTATTCCCTGATACTACTCGGACAGCAGAACAGATTTCCTCTTAATATATTTCGTTCAAAATTTTTATAAAAATCTTCAAATTTTGTATAATGCTCACATAATGAATAACATCCGTCTATCACAAAGCACTCTTGAGCTATCGTATTCGCAAATTGAGAGACGTTATTCTAAAAATTGTTTTTCAGACCCTAGAAAATCTGAAATATGGAGATTCCTCAAAATCTCGAAGCCGAATTTTTTGATGATTACTTTCTCTTTATATACTATGCATTCGAGAAAGTGAAAAAAATGGGGCAAATGACGGTTATGACGTCAGAAATGATTCTTTCAAATATATACAGACAATAAAAATACAGCATTACGAGTAGGTTAAGCAAAGTTTTGCGCGGTTAAAATACATATCAAAATTTACCGAATTTTCATACTATTACTCATTTTCTGATAAAGCATTGAAAAAATATTTTTTTTTAAATATGTCTGAAGTTATTATTTACTTGTAAAAGAAAAGCATTAAATGGAATAGTGTGAACTGACGACTTGCTGAATTCAGAACTAAAATTTTTGTTTTGTGTTATAACATCAATATTTTGTGTTCCTTAACTAAATAGCATACGCTGCTATATACTAGACTTAATCTTCAAGCACATTGATCGAATTTCTAAATTTTTTATTTCTCGAACAGACAAACTTCTGTTGACTTATTAATTCGAAAGAAGCCTTACGGAATGACGTAATAGGAATACTGTCAGTAGAATTGTATAATAAATGTTTCGAGCTTCGCAGGTCTGTTCGTCATAGTTGCAGGTGGAATTTATATCAAATTTTTCTCCTCGTGCACCTGCCTCCATCTGCAGCCCATTTTTGAGAATTCCGCGCCGAACGAGAAGTGCCACGCCAATTAGAAATTCTAGGAACATTCTTTTCAATCAGAACATGTTGAATTCGTGTGCTTGTTCCCTTCTTTTAGTAAGTTTCTTTTTTTTACATTTTAAGTAATGCATTGTTCTGAAAATTTTAAGTAATAAACTTCCTTGATTTTAATGACCTTAAAAAAAACTGTATAACTGTATATAAAAGAGTGTAGAATCAGCATCGTTTATTTATTCTGAATTATTTTTTTCCTTTTTTTAAACAATTAAAGAAAATTTTCAAAAAAGAATGTTGTAGTTTTCCCGTTTCAAAAATATTCCAAACGTACTTAGAGGTAGCTGCAATTTCTGGGAGAATCTACAAACCTTCAGATTCTGAAAAACACTGAACAAGGTCTGATATAATGCGTTCTTTGTGCTTCTATATTTTCCTTAAATAGTCCATTGCTTTATTTTGTTTTTTAAAAGAACTTAATTAATTCGAATTTAATAATAAGAAAATTTCTTAATGTTAATTTTTTCGTTTTTCTTTTAATACAGGAATAACGATTTAACTTATGTATTTATTGCCCAAGCATTTTGGCACTTCTTCCCTAGTAGGAAAAAGATGAATGATTTATGCATTCACTTTATTATGAAAATTAATGGGAATGTAGATATTGCATCATCCATTGATTCTGAAACAGTATGGCGGAAAATAATTAAATGAGACGTGCGGAAGTAGTAATCGAAGCAAAAAAAGAAAAGTCTTTATTATGTCAAACAATTTTACTTTATTTTACATATTTATTAATATATTGAGGCTATAAATTATGTATTTTTGTTTTCATGACGAATAATTTGAGTTTTCAGAAAAAATGTGAGAAATCAGTTGTAATGATAAATTTTGTAAAGAATAAAAAAAAAATTGCAACAACAGTTTTTAATAAATTTATAACGTGTTTTATTTTCTATTGATAATACTTTTTAAATATTATTATTGCTTCTAAGTGTGCCTTATAGAATTTAATTAAAATTAAATTTTTTCATTTTTTTTCCATTGAAACTTTTTATTGCCGTACAATTAAACATTACGGTTATTAAAAGCTTTAGTGTTTTGATTTGATTTATTATTTTTTAAATTACGCATTGAAGTAACACTAAAGTTAAGTGAATGTAATTATAGCGATACAAAACCAGGATAATAATTTTAAAATAAAACTTAGATAATGGCTGCTAAAGATATTAATTCGAAGCTTTTATTTGCTGTTTGTGAATTAACTTTATATTTAATATTACGTGATTTTTAATTTTTGAGTTTATTCTTGATTTTCAAATAAAATAAAAAGAATTACATTGCCATTTCTATGGATTGCCGTCTAACATGTAGTAGGTTTCACATGATTCAGATTTAATATTGAAATTTTTTTTATCTAAGACTATTTAATTTTTTGGGGTTTGAACATTTGAATCCTATTCGATATAATCAAGAAATTTTTAAAAAATAATTAATATTTCTTTATGTTTTTTTTTTGTAATGCAAAAGTTTTTTTGTAAGAACATGTTTATGAAAATGAAACAGATATACATTGTCTTTCCATGAGTTAAAAGTCTAATTTTTTAGCAATAAATTCTTTGAAATAAAAAATATGAATAATTTTTTCAGTATTTAATAAAATCAATTCTCCGACGTTCTTAGTCACATGGCATAACTGAACATTCATTCATCTACTCGTTTCTTTATACTGGGCTGTAACGTTATTTCCTGCTATCTGCACAATAGATTTCCAAATTAATTTGACATATTCCATGCGAACGAAAATTGCCCCAATTTTCAACGCACCATATTCCAATGCATCTATTGATGTTTATTATTTTTTGTGCTTTCGTATGTGTGTGTATATCAAATTATTCTGCTGTGAAGAATGCAATAATAAATTGTTAGTTAGAGACAGAATACAATCCCTCATAAAGATCACATCCTATATCTATCGGAGTAAAAAAAAAAATAATGACAAAAAAAACTTGACTTGAAAATCTGTTGTATTAAAATATTAAATTATAAATCTATATAATAAGTCTAAACTTGATAAGGAAAATGATTAAATCTGAAATAAATTATTTTCTTTTTGTTTCATATTTTTATGCCAAACGATTCTGAAAGAGCCTATTGTACCTCTGTGCGAAAACGATAAAACATATCACAATATGTCAGTTATAACTATTAGTATTAAACTGAAAGCAAAAAATAATGGCATTGCTAATGATAATAAAAAGAAGAGAAAAAACTTCAAAATATTGCGTTACTTTGAAGTAAATCGAAACTCAGCAGACTGTGCTTGTAAACGTGAAAATCGTTTAATGCAATGCTTGTACTACAACTCGATGTTGTCATACTTCGTATCTCCAAAACACGATGCAAGCGTTTTGTTTATTTACGTCGTGTATTTCGTACGTGTCGTTGTTTGAATTGTGCTTGGAAAACAAAAACAAACAACTCGCTTGTATAAAATTATGAAACATGAATTGAATTTGTCATTTTCTAAAGTTTTTTTATTCGCATTTATAAAGAATTCATGTTGATTGATTTTACCAATAAGGTCTTCATTTTTTCTTGTATTTAGACATAATATTTTGATTTTCTAACTGTAATTATAAAATTTTAATTTATTATGGAATATTTTTAGTTAATTTGCTTAGATTTTTAAAACCTCCGCTTTTTCCATTATCAATAAATTAAAAGAAGGCTTTGAAGTTTTTAAAAGAGATTTCAGAAAGTTTTAATTTTTTAAAAGCATTAAAGGATTTTTTTTATTTGTGTTTTTATATAATTCCCAAGAATGTTTTAATAATAATTGATAATAAAAAAAGAAGGAAAAAGTGAAAAGTGATAAATTATTATAATGCAAATCTATTGTTAAAATCATGCAGAATATTATAAAATAATTTCTTTTAAAATATTATATTTTAAAAAAAGAAAATAAAATTTGTAATTTAATTTATAAAATTTATAATTGCAAGTTTTAAAAAAATCTTATGTAATATCTTGTATAACAGAAGAAAAAAACCCATTGCATCAAAATAAGTCTGTAATTTGTCGATCGAATTTAACTATGTTGGTAATAATAGTTTCTATAAGTCATTTAAGAATTTTATTTGCAGTTGTAAAAACATATTGTGATAAAAACATATCCTCTTATTTAACAAATAACTATTTTAAAGAGAAAAGGAATGATACAATAATTGAATGAAATCAATGAGAATGTTGCAATAAAAATGAATGGCTTAGCCTGAAAGTAGAATGAAATAAGAACAGTATTCACTCAAAATATTGTTTCTCAATTTTATTTCCACTTCGAATCAGAAAACAGATTTTATGTTTTCGGTTTCAAAAATATGTTTTTTTTCTTTTTGTTAGAAAAACAATTTTTATACAAATAAATGGAATTAGATTCTGTTTTTTTTTTTTTTTTTTTGTTAAAATGCTTGTGAAAAAAATTTGAGTTTAATCTTTTTTTATTCATTTTTGTGGGATAATACGGGTATTTTTAACAGTTAATGATTTTTATTTTGCATGTGTTTTATAACCATGAAATTGAATGACGATACCCTTTAAACTGAAATTGCATATTAAAATTCATTGTTTATTTAATGGATTTCGAATTGTATTTGTACATTAATCTAATCTTACAAAAAAAACAGTTTTTACAATTTATTTTTCTATATAGTATTTTTTTCCCCTTGTTCTCTCTTCTGTTCGCCTGTTGTAGGTAGATTTCAGAAATAGGAAGGATAATTTGATAATAATGATACCAAGGCTAATTATATATTTTTTAACACAAATAGTAAACTAATGTGAGAATATTTGATTCATAAAGACAGGCTTAATCCTTAATCGCAATTCCTGTGGAGCTCTCCTATGGAATCTTGTTTTCAACACTTGCTCTTGAAGTCGAGATTCGAATACTGGGATGTGAACACAGTAGCTGTTGAGATGAAATATTTTTTTTTCAAAATCGTTAGAACATTGATCATTTAGTTATTTTTTAGAAATTAATTATGCTTGTGAAAACAGAACATATAAATCATTATCGAAATGAATTCCTTTGGCTTCATATTTAATACAGATAAGTATTTTAATTACAATTAAAT
>JAPMOR010109687.1:0-15580 GCA_026543865.1 Argiope aurantia
GTTGGATAAAATCCTGCAGGCCTAACTTGTTTAGCTTTAAAGCAACCTGTCTTTCTGATTTCGGGATTGAAATGAAAATGGGTAGTTCTTATCGAGCAGTGGAATTTTCTTAGTTTTCTCATATCTATTAACATACATTTTGGTTTTTGAGGAAAGGTTTCTATATTTCTATTTTTACTAAAATAAAATTAAAATTCAGTTTTATTTTTCTATCATTTATGGAAGAGATGATTGCTAGTTTGTTAAAACTCAAAAGTTAGATTTACTGTGGCAAAGCGAACAAAACTGCAATATGACTTGCTTTTATCGTTACTAAAAGTTATGCTTTTTCTTTTATTATCACTGCCTTTATGAATTACATTGCATTGTGAGCCAAACAAAAAATACAACTGCGAAAGAATGCAGTCTTTTACAAACTAGGAATCTTGGAAAATCTATTTAGTAGCCTAAAAATATTGGGTAGTAAACATTCAAACTAAATGAAATCTTTAATTCTCATTTTAATCTTGAGGTAAACAAGGTAATGGTATGAAACGTTGTTGGATGTGCGCGATCTGACAGATCATTACTAATTCTGTTACAGAAAAACCCACATTTACTATTTCAATAGTTTCAGAAATAGAGCCTTTCTCAATAGAAAAATATATTTATCTACTTCTATTTCTATAATGTAGGATCTATAAAATAGGCATCTCTATTTCTAATTCAAGTAGTCTGCAATCCTTTCAAAAAGGCATAAAAGATATATTTTCATAATTACAGCACGATTTAGACGAAATAAAAATGCAATTCTTCCTATCACAACCACCACATAAGACACTTTGATTATGAATTACTCTACATTAAATCACACGTTTATAATTGCGCAGCACCACGACCCCCGATAGACTATCGGCGGTCGTGGCAGCACTCATCTCTTTCTTTTTGGATATCACAAGTATATATTCACACCGCTGTTTCCATACGTGTTGAGTAAAATTAAATATATATATTTTAAAAATTCGACCACTTGAACCGCAACTCGCCGATGCGTTGCTTTGCAAAAAATTATTTTAACCTTAAAATAAAAAACTGCATGAAAACTTAACATTTTATAGCTGATAAAAATTCTTTTTAATGTGGATTATTAAAGAAAAAAAAATTTCTTTAACGCATTTGTAGACTTATTTGCAGATATGTATAAAGTGAAATTCACTCACTTATTCTAAAAGCAATAAGGAAGTTTTATTTCAAAGTTAGAGAAAAAGAACTTCATATTCAGAATTTTTTAATCAGATTTAAATATATTCTCAATTTTACCTTATTATTGTTATAAAATATTAAAATAAATCTTCACTCTGACCAGAATATATGCTCAGATGTTTCAAATTCCTTTGTAAGAATTTTAAGCAGCTTTAAAGCATATTATAAGAAACCACGAGAGTTACCGAAACCTAATTGTAGCGTCACAACTATCGTATACAACCCCTTCTTTATGAAAAAAAATTTTAATTTCTCATTTAAAAAAATATTGTTTAGTCAAAATGACTCTAGAAATATAATTGATATTTGAGGGTACTCAGAATTTACTTTCAGATTGTCTCATTTCATCATTGGTCAATATGAAATTCAATTTGTTGAAAATAAAATTATATAAACTATTCAATTTGAAACAGACTGAAAATTTTACCTAAGAGCTAATCAAAATTTCAATCCAGTTAACTTTATGTTTAATCATCTGCCAATAAATCATTAATTACTTATAAACTATGTTAAAAATTTTCATATTTAATACTAAGTTCGTTTTCATTGGTATAAAAGAATATCGTTCTCACGAAACTTTTTACGCAATTACTCTGAACAAGCTTTATATAGAAGGCATAAAAAGTCTAACAGAAGTAATAAAATCGAACTCTATAAAATGCATAAAAGACATCTACAATAAAAATGGATGAAATTACAACAGAACATTTCATTTTGTTAGCCGTATGAACGGGGAAATATAAACAGCGCTGTAAATAGATACAGAAAAATGTCGAATTCGCAACAGGTGAGCTTTCAAACGAAGACTCAACAGTTCATTTTATCAAACTGTAAGTAATGGGACTAATCAATTCTTTGGGAGAAAAAAACTCAAGATATAATCAAAAACATTGTGCAATTATAACAAATGCATTCTTCTCCCTTCTTTTGTGACCGGCCATAATTGATCTTTATTTCAGCTCAGTTTAAAATAGGATGATCACAATTCATTGCTATGAAGAACTGAAATTTTACACAACAAGCTAGTTTTCAACGCTGATTTAGTTTGGATGAATTTACTACTTACTCTGTTGAAAAACAGAATGTGAAAAGTACTAAATTGTCTTTCCGTTACGTTGCATTCAACACTGAAAAATATCGGATCAGATTTCTATAAAATTTCCTTGTAATTCCACGAACCTTCACTGATAGAGATCCTTTCATTTTGACAATATTCAGTTTTATGATTTGACCAATCATGTAGTGAACTGTATTTGAAATGGCGAGAGATCAAACGACTTGGGAGAATATTTATTAATTGTAGTTGTTAATTAACAAGCATCCATTCATACGATGTCTGAAAAAAAAAACTGTCAAAGTAAAAGTAAATTAAGAAATTAAAAGATGAGAAACGTTGTTCAGATTTTAGAAAGGTTTCTGTCATTATCACTACTTATCGATTCCAGATATTTTTCATTCGGAGACACAAGGCGTGGCTTGATTACAATTTTGGGATGAAGATACAAAAATTAAGCTAATTTAGAAAAGGATCAGGGTGCTCAAGTAGTCTGTTCTGACATTTAAAACTAATTATGAAGTAATTTAGAAAATTTAATAATAGTTTAGTGTTACAAAATAATTCTTTCATCCAATGAAATATAATATTTATAATGAAAGAAATCATTTTTCACTTCAATCATTTCATATTTTTTTCTCCGAAATTCTATAAATTCCATTTCATTCAACTTCGTGTAACAAGCAATTGCATCTTTTTCAATATAAAGTAGCTTTGAAAACTGTTTCTATTTTGTTGTTTAGAGGAAAGCTTTAAAATTTTTAAATGCAATCAAATAAAAATAGCAAAATGTATATTTAAAATTTATCGTTATTCTCTTAAAAAATATATTAATTTAAAAGTTTATTAATAAGAGAGTTTATTAATAAGTATTAGTAAATAAAGATTCCAAAATTTTTTTTCAAAAGAAAAAAAATCGTCTCCTATTATACTAAAATCTAAGGGTGATCACATTTTAAAATTATTTCTTAAGATATACTGATAGCGCACATCATCTGATATATACTATCACAATATCTTCAAATAGGAAAAATTAAAGTTAATAGAAAAATTAAGCTTAAAATAGGAAAATTAAAAACACTATAATCATCATAAGAACGTATGATCATGAAATAATATTGATAAATATAATTTGAGCCACATTTTTAACATGCAGCACAAAAATATTACCTAGCTATAGCAATGTATTCGTAATTTTTAACAAGGTTAGAAATGCGGTTCTCTTTTTTTCCTTTTAGCCACTATTTAGCTTGCTTCACTGGAAATTAAAATAACTTAATACTTATTATGTTGTATCGTCGGACATTTTCAAACTTTTTATGGCAGGCAATTTTTTTTCTTTAACCTGTTAACCGGGTAATAAACCTTATGTTTAATTCGTTTTGCATGGAAATATTTCGTCATACCCAGTTAACAGGTCAAGGAGTTATGTATTTATATATATATTTAATAAAACATATACATACACTTTTTTTTCTAATATAACACATCACAACTATACAATTTAAAAATAACAAAATTGATAAAGCATATCAAAATATTTGCAAAAAATTTCATCACTTAAAGGGAGTGCTTTAATTTTTTTTTCCATTTTTTTTCCTTTATATTCATACTTTTTAATTCATATTTCTTTTTTATTTTTTTCCTTCTTCTTCTTCTCTTTTTTATATTTTTTTTTCATTTTTTATATATCTTTTTTTCTCCCATTATAGCAGACAAAACAATGACACTCTTAAGGCAAAACTTTACACTTTAAAAATTTCTTTATATTACTCTATGCTTATAGTAAATTAAATCACATAAAATAAATTAATATAATAATTTAAAATCACAACGAAAATGCTTTAAACAGTTCCACAACAAAAATTTATATTCTTACTAGAACTGAATGGTTTCAGTTTTTAATTTATCATATGCACAAAATAAGAATTCTATGTGCAGTCGATAAATTTTAAAATACCAAAAATACTTAAAATGAAATAAGAATTTAAGATTAACAGAAATAAGACATTCTATTAATTACTTTTATACAGAATATTTCTTGATTCAGAGATTGTACAATTTCAAAATGCTATCCGAGCATGCCCAGAAGTAGCTTCCAGAGCAGCTCGGCCCATGCATTCCAAGGAATTTTATTTAGTACGAATATGAAAATATAATTACAGAATTCGGATACCAAAATGAAAAGCAATTCAGCAAAAAAAAATGAAAATATCCTTTTAAATTATTATTATTATTTTGACGTCGGAAATGCTTATTCTTCCTACTTTAGAATCGAATTGCAAATTCATTATATTTTTTTTTCAAACGCTTTGTTATCTTGTAAGAGTTAAAATTTCCGTATTTCTATTGTTTCACAAAAGAAAAATCAATATTAACATTTAAAACTTCACACAAAAATTACACAAGTTCGTTTAAAAGTATACTTATTATTAAATGAATTTTTTTGCGCCAATGTATGTTACAGTATTCAAATACAAATGTTTACTACATATATGATTAAACTTGGAACAGACGTTCCATTTTTCGGATCAACATTCTAGATTTGATTTTCTTCCGCTTATTAGTTTATAAAAGTTAATATGTTACTAGATGTTAAATACTATATTCTGACGATCCAATTATTAATACTACCATTTTTGAAAACTGCATCACCAAAGTCTATACAAATAGAATATGCAGAATGTACAATTCCATATCAATCATTTCAGTATCTTCAAGACAATTTCCAATGTCAGTTGTTGGTCGTAACAGCATGGAACCTGAAGGTTATTGATGCGTTTAAATAACAGCTTCTCATTATATGGAATGAATGGATATTCGTGTGAAAGTTCCGATAGAAGTTTATTTACATTATTTGTCAAATGGACTGAGAGGTGGTTGATAAATAATTTGCAGACGAATACACTAAAATAATAAGTATGTGTTGAGTTGGCAACAAAATATGTCAATGAAGATTTTTTTTTTAAATTTTTTTCTTTCAAGAGTCTTGATGTGGCAAATATCTCTTTGCTGTCCATTTCTTACGACAGAAGTTCGAATGCTGCCACATTCTACCACCACTTCCTTAGCCCACAGACACAAAGGGTGGGAGAAGGGCGTTAATAGATTATGTGCGCCGGCAAAAATCAGTGGTCTAGGCACTATCAAGCTGAACATGTGATTTATTTATGTTCAGCTAAATACATAATGCAGGTAAAATGACCTCATTTTGTATTATTTCCAACGACAATGAGAACTGCTTTTGCTATGCTCTTGAAGATAGGTAATGAAAGTCATTTGTTCTGCATGTGCTAAGCAGGTTACAGCTTGAAGAGACCATTTCGCTTCATTTCGATCGGCAGCGTCGATTTAATTGGTTTACGAGAAGATCCGATATATTGAATGCAGATTGTTGGATAATACAGTCTTAAAGCAGAAAGTGTCTTTGGCACAATAAGGTTGAAGAGGTTCTGTGAGGGCAGCAGATTCACTAAGGTGCAATTCCATGGAGCATAAGCAGATAGATACCTTTATCCAAAGTCATCTCGTACTTTCCAGCAGCTTTTGCAACCACTGATGCTTCAGTTCAAGTCTCATATCGGACATTGAAGCTTGTTATGTGCCTCACAAATTTTCCAAGAATGGCTACTATTTGATACAAGCTACGCCATTATCAGGATATATGTTGGCTTCAGTCTGTTAATTGGTTGAGGCACGGGTATTTTTTTTTCTTTTTTCCCCGAAGCTAGAACACGAATCTTGGACTAAGGTGTTACAAATGTATAAAGACCTGTAGATAGCCAGCAACACGTTCTTTACACAGAAAATATGTCTTTGGCATAAAATGTTTCTCTTTGTATTATGTCCAAAGAGGTCCTGTGAGAACAGGAGAGATTCTCCATAGCATACTTCCATAGATACATTGGTAGGCAGATCGCTTTATCCAAAGACTTCAACAGTATATGAGACTGCCGAGGCCTCGGTTCAGAAAGTCAAAGAAACAGATCTATATATCTCCAATATTCTGTAACATTTCCGTGTAAGAGTTTTGGTAGATATTAGTAGCTACGCCGTCATTAGAAAGATGCCTATTGGTTTTATAGAGCTTCACAGTTCGTTCAAGAGGATGTTTTTTTTTTCATCTCCTGATCACGAAGTTTCAACATAATATTCGTCACTAAGGGGTTACGAAGGGCATTTTATAGTCCAGTATCTTATCGAAGAGTTGTTTCATTTCGATTAGCACACCAAGTAAATTTCTAAATTTCGATAAAAGGTTCCAGTAAAAAATTTGCAGCTTGTTATGTGCCTCACACATTTTCCAAGAATGGCTGCTATTTGATACAAGCTACACCATTATTAGAAGGATACATGTTGGCTTCAGTCTATCAATTAGTTGAGGAACGTGTTTTTTTTTCGTTGCTGGAACACGAATCTTGGACTAAGGTGTTAAAAATTTATGAAGACGTATAGCGGCAACAAGTTCTTTACACAGATAAATGTCTTTAGAATAGCATGTTTCTCTCTGTATTATGTCCAAAGAGGTCCTGTGAGAACAGGAGAGATTCTCCATGGCACACTTCCATAGATACATTGGTAGGCAGATCTCTCTATCCAAAGGCTTCAGCAGTATATGAAAACAAATCTATAGATCTCCTATATTCTGCAACCTTTCCGTGAAAGAGTGTGGCTTGATATTAGTAGCTATGCCATCATTAGAAAGATGCCTATTGGTTCTATAGAGCTTCACAGTATGTTCAGGATTTTTTTTCCGTGTTTTGAACACGAATCTTAGACATTATATTCGTCACTAAGGGGTTACGAAGGAAATTTTCTAGTCCAGGACCTTATCGATCAGTTGTTTCAGTTCGATTAGCACACCAAGTAAATTTTGATGAAAGGTTCCAGAGAAATTTTTCAAGTGACAGTGTACACAGTATAATGTCTTTAGTTCCTGAGCAGCAGTCATTCAGTTTTCAAATAGTTCCAACACTAATTCAAAAGTATTTTAACACAGTGCATAGGCTGCATCAGCAGTCACTGTCCTGTACATTTTGTAACATTTTGCAAGCCATCAAATAATTTATGATGTTGCAGTTTTCGAAAAAATGTAGTATTCATATTTTGTAAAATTCTTGAAGATGCATTTTGTCAAATGTTAATTTAATGAAGAGTTATTTTATTAATACATATATAATTTCCACTAAAAATTGAAAAAAAAATTCATTCAGTTAAGTTTTAAACGTACTCTTTTTCATGTTTATAATTGAAATTTATAAGTAACATTTCAAATACTTTTAAAATAAAATATCTATAGTATGCAAATGCGATACAAACGAATACATGCAAATGAATGTAAAAAGAAAACAGTCTTTAAACACAATGCATATCGTTCAATTTTAAAACATGATTTTGAGCACAATACTTTTTTTTGAAGTAACACTTTAGAAGTATTACAAAATGAAAGCTTGCAGTCAATTGGAGCATTTCTGAAATATTTTATGCAAATACTAGGCAAAGCTTTTTTTTTTTAATTTCGAGCTCGCTAGCTGTTTTTTAAAAAATTTCGAGCCCGCTATCTTTTTTTTTTTTTAATTGCGAGCCCGTTAGCTTTTTTTTTATTATTTTATTTTAATTTTAAGCTCGCTAGTTTATTTCAAGCATTTTTTTATCTTCAAAGCTTGTTTTATTTAGTAAACGCCAAGGTTAGCTTTCTATTTTAAAGAGCTTTTTTTTAAGTTGAAATTTTTCAAATATATAATGCTATTTTTATAATTTCATAGAAGCACTCAATTCAGTGACGCAAAAATTATAAAAATCTAATAAGAAAATTTAAAAGATACATTGGCGCAAAAAATCAGATTCATTTTAAAAATTCTATATTGTACATTTTGGTATCCCAGCCTTTTTAGGTAAATAACCACACTCTCATTATATTAATGAGCATTTCTATAAAGTTTTGGAATCACAACATCATAATTTAAAAATTTTGGAACATTTAAAATTTCTTAAAACATTGTTTTGAGTTTCAAATAGTTTTATAAAATCTACTTTACTTTTTAATCTAGAATTTTAATGATAAAGATGCAAAATAAATTATGCTTATTACACATATATTTTATTATTGTCTATTAAAAAGTCTAATTCTTAAAATGATAAAAATATAAAATTAAAAAGGAAAAAAATAATGAAATTAAACAGAAAACTATCTTTGGAATTATCAAAATGAACCTTATCAGATTTGTAAATTTAAATGAATCTTTGCAAACTGATGCAAATGCGTAAATCTGAAGCAATGGCCCACCATTTGCTTCACCTACGCTGTTGCAAAACTAAATGAGCAACCTAGTTGTACATTTATTGTACAAAGCCAATCTTAATAATGATAATATACAATATAATCATGCCACTCATGTTGCCACATGTTATACAGTCCAATTTTCCAGTACTTTGCTAATACAGTCAGTCGCTTTTGAAAATGAATTACCAGTTAATAGACAACTACATCATTTTAATAGATTCCACATATTTTTGAATTCAGCGATGTTATATATAATTGATAATATTAACATGATATATTGGTATAATTATTAGCAATTTTAAAATCTAAAATTTGAAGAAAGGTTTTAATGGCTGCAAAAAAAAAAATTACAGATTTTAAAATCGCATTTAAAAAATATTCTTGTAATATTTGTTTGTAAATATTAATGAAGACATTTTTCTCCGAAAACAAAATAATTAAAAAAGAAACATCGCATTGAAGGAGTTCTATAGGATAGATGTTTCAAGACCTCGGAAAAGTTCAGAATTTTCTTTAAAATATGGTTTAATTTAATTCTGAATTCAAATACAGTTCACTGAAAAATTGTTCGAACTATGGTAACAATATAAACAACTTCAAACTACGTAATTTTTATTAAATTTTTACAATATTGGTAAATCATATATCTTTAGAACATAATAAAAAAAATTGTGTTCCAAGATATTAAAATTTTTGAAAAACTGAAATTTCAGTAATCTTTTAGCAACAAGTTCAGCAAAAATTAAATTTATTCTTAATCATCAACTTCATGATTCGTCCAATTGTGAAAATATGAATTCCTTTTGAATGAAGGGTTATATAAGGATTAGACTCAAAAACTCGAATCTTAATGTAACAATCTCCATCGCAATTTCGATGTTGCTGGTGAATTAAAATTTTGATCTTTAACCATTTCCCCAACTAACAAACGAAGTACTCATCATTTAGGTACATTCCGAATTGTGATCAAACAAAGCATCAAGAATTAATAGAAAATGCCCGCGTGTTCTGGAAGCAAGAGTACGTGCTAATGAAAGACAATTACAATCTTTTTTAATGCAGCAGATGCGACTTAAATGAGATAAAGATCCGTCACAGTCGAATAATTCCAAAGAGAAGAATGCATCATTATCTGAAGATATCATTAATATTTTATAAAATGTTAAGTATATTTGTTACAACTATATAAAATAATTAGAACACCTTAAACGCATTGCAACAAACTTAAATTAGTAGCTAAAAAATGAGAAATTTTTAAAAATATTGTTTGGTGAAATGTTGTTGGAAGTTGCCGAAAATTAGGCAGCTTCTCTTTAAAGCCACACTGATAAACCTTGACTTTGTTTAAAAGGAAGTCCCAACTAAAATTTACAGAAATAAAAGTATTTTCATTTAAAATACAAAAACTATGAAAAGAAACTCCAAGAATACCTTAAAAAAGTAAGGCAAGGCTTTTAAAATAATTAAAATCCACTGGCAGATGATTGATGGTTCTAAATTAATGCCATTTTTCCGATACTTGGGAGATAGTTTTATTGCATTTACAGATAAGAGATGCGTTAAATCTTCTTTTAAATAAACTGTATAATATAAAAACTGTGCAGTTTTCTTAAAATTGAACTCTCATCGAAGGCTTCAGGTAAAAAACTTCAATAATTCTGGGAAAGGTAAAATAGAAGTTTTAAGTATTGTAGTTCTGATGGTAAATTGGACATTTATATTATGTTCTGAATGTGAAGTATCCAAAAGGCAATACCTAAAAAATGAAGACATATAGTTGATCAAAGGAATTTGAAACAGTTTTCACCCTATCTTATCTTCGCTAGATTAGAAGATGCTTCTTGCATTTGCTTTGAAGAGTTAAAAGTTGATTTTCTTTTATCTCTGCCCTAAATTTCAAATTAAGATAATTTTTCTTCGAGTGGGACTAGGCAACAAAATTCCTCACCAAAAAGCAATATTCTCATGTTACTTCTGTTGACGTATTTTTTTTTGTTGAAAAAATATGTCTATTATTAATTTTTGTTTTGTTAAAAAGATCCGAGTGTGTCAGCATTCTTGCATAGCTTTTGAATACAAGATCAAACGCATTTGAATCTACAAATTCAAACATTTTTATAAAGCATAAGCAGCATTCTTTTCTAATGGATTACTTTTATTTAAATGGATACAGTCTTTACAGTTATTTTTTATTTCGAATATTATTAAAGCTCTACATTAAAATAAGGTTAACTTAAACAGAAAAGCTTGATCCGCTATTTTAGATAAATTTTCTTTTAATAAAAATTAAAACTTTTATAGCTCTTCCATTATACTGTTAGTTCTTGTGAATATTCACTTTTGCTTTAAATTTTACTAGCAAGTTTAGAAAAATATGTAAAACAGCTGTGCCAGAACTTGCATTTAAATTTTTTAATCTGATTTACAGTGAAGGAAATTTTAGAAATAAGAATTGAAGTACATCGCTATATTTAGAAACATAAGCTAGAAGTCTTATTTAAGTTATTGTAATCCACATTTTATCAGATAGATAGCAATAAATGGGTATCAAAATTTGAAAGCCCTATCTTTATTATAAAAAATCATTTTAGATGTCATTTGTAAATACCTTTCACTTATCATAAATTAAACCTAACTTTTGAAATATTAAGACACCGAGTTTAAATAAGAATAGAAGCATTCTAAAAAATATATTTTTTTCCTTCCAATATTGCGCTCGTTTAAATCGTTAAGAGATGGTTGGAAGCTTATATTTAGGCCAGTAGCGGAAGGAGGCAATTTTTATAATTCTTTGGAAGTGCAGCATAATGCGAAGAAAAGGATCTATCAATATTTCAATGGAATATACGAGTTTAAATTTGCAGAATACCGACCAGTTTACAAAACACCATATCAGAGAAATAAGAGGGAGCATCAGTATTTTATACGTATTAAAAGAGATGGATCTTTCAAAATTCGAGATTTAAAGTTCGCTGGCATTCCCACTTAATGCTACATCAAACAAGGCTTTATAAAAAAAATTACATATTTTTGCATCTGAATTTTCGCTGTTTCAGTTATTGCCTTGTTTTCCTAAGAAAACAAGGCAATGCTGAGCAATTCCTAAGAAAACTGCTCAGGTAGAAAGCTATTTTAGCAAATAAACCCATAATCTTATCGTTTCGAATGAAATTTTCCACAATTTCTAGTATAAGTGTTTATTGTTTGTTCTGAACTGCCTGATCGCAGTATTTAATACAAATCTATAAATTTTTTATTTAAGACAAATCTATAAATTTTTTATTTAAGACAAATCTATAAATTTTTGATTCTGGCCCAAGACAAAATTGAATCGCACTTCCATTTTAGTTTTAACAGCAACATTTAATCAGTAAATTTAAAATTAATTTCTAGAAAATATTCCACTGCCCGAGAAGAAACACGTCAATGGCGTTAAAACGCTTTTGATACCATACACATATTTTACTATCGTCGAAATTCTTATGTAATGAAAGATGCTTATTTTATCCCTTATAAATCAGATTGTTAGATGTTGAGATAATAATTTGGTAGACATACTTTTCAGCGGCAAAACATTTCATGGGGAACTTCTCGGACAGAATACAAATACTATTTCGCTTATTCGCAAAATGCATCTGTTCTCAGTAGGAAGCAAAAATACATATATGACAATTATTTTTCATTTTAAAAATTTCACACGGATAAATTTTGCTTAGATGCAACAAAAAAAAATTGCAGACGAATTTGCACATATCACCCCGAACCTATCTTTAAACCTAAATCATTCAAGAATATAAAATAAATTTTAATAGATACCAAGGCATTGATTTTGGACATCTGGAAGAAATCTTTACTTTTATGAAACTTTCAATGTCACAAGGTTATTGCTTCAAGTTTAACATGTCATAATTAGCATAAAATATGAATTCCTCATCCGTTTGAATAAGATTCTTGCTATGAACGAGGTAAAAAAATCCTTTTGAATTATTGGATTTTGATCCTTCCTCTGAATACACTATCTTACCTTGGTAAGAACAAATAACTAATTAGCCATCTTGCTCAGATTGACTTTTTGGCAATTAAAATTTTAATAATTAATAGACATTTTAAATTTTAACAGAGATTTTTTAAAATGTTATGTCGACAAATTTAAAAGAAAATTAATTTTATCAGTCTAATTAATTTGCATGTGTAGCAGTTTGGGATGTATATTTTAAATAACAACTGAAGCGAAAATTCTACTTCGGAGTTATGGTCCAAATAAAGCATTTTTTTATTGAAAGCATCAATGGAAAAAAAATTGATTCCACAGACATTTTTTGCTATCCTCAAGTCTCATATAATGAAAAATGCTTATTTTATCCTTTGTTAATCAGACAGTTGGATTTAAGATACATGTAGTAGATATACTTTGTAGAGGTAAAACATATCATGGGGAAATTTTGGGATAGAATACTTTCATACAAATATTATCTTCCTTATTCGCAAAATACACCTTCTCTTAGTGGGAAACAAAACAAATATAGATTATTATTTATTTATTTTTTCATTTGCAAAATTTCACATGATTAAGTTTTACATAGATGTACAAAACTGGCAGAAGAATTTCAACATAACACTCCGAACCTATCTTTTAACCTAAATAATTCGAGCACCGAAAATAAACTTGAATTGGTATTAAGGTATTCATTTTGGGAAGATCTGGAAGAAGTCTTTACTTTTAAGATAAACTTTCAGTGTCACAAGGTCACTGCCTCAAGTTTAATAAGCCGTAATTTGCATAAAATATGAATTCCTCATGCGTTGAAATAAAATTCTTGCTGCTATGAGGAAAGTAAAAAGTTCCTTTAGAATTATTGGATTTTGATCCTTCCTCTTAATGCGCAATCTTACCTTGGTAAGAATAAATGCCTTTGACAACCATCTTGTTTGCTCAGATTGACCTTTTGGCAATTAAATTTTTAAAAATACATTTTAAAAAATGTTATGTCGACAGACTGAAAAAAAATCTTAATTTTATCAGTCTATTCAATTTGCATAGCAATTTGGCAATTATTTAAAATATACATCAATTTGTGTAGCAATTTGGGATGTATATTTTAAATAAAAACTGAAGCGAAAATTCTACTTCGAAGTTATGGTCCAAATAAAGAATTTTTTTAAAAATTTCAATACTAACAAAAGGACGCAACTGAATATTTCATTGGGTGATAACATATTGTCTCGTAATAGTTTGAGTATTAAATTTAAAGTGTCAAAATAAAAAAAAAAACATGGGCGGAAAAAAATGGATATCAAGAAAAGTTTTTGTGAGTTAAGAACTATCTCACAAAAATTATCTTATGAAAATCGATATTCCTTAAATCATAGCTATTAGCCATTTGCCGATAGTTACGCCTCTTTTCGCGCTCAACCAATCTTTCTGTTTGACACGTATTTAATTTCTGTTGTATTTTCTATCTTTTAATGAAATGGAACTTTTTGAGGATAAGGCGGACCTTGTCCCAATAATTTCTCCTAACATTTTGAAGGTCCATTCATTTGTCCGGCGTTCAACTTTCATAACTATTTGAGATATGGCTGCAGAATGGCAAATCATTTGTTTATGTTTAATTATTGCCAGGAGACAATAAGTAATAAAAGGAATTTTTATGCCATATACATTAACGTTTTAGATATGGATATTTATTCTGTAAAGAGATTTCCCATTTTTTAAGCGACATATTTAAAAACAGTAAACAATTCTAAACTGTATACTTCCAATTAAATTAATTATTTCCTCGATTAAAGGTAAAATAGAAAAAAAACTTTTGAGCTCAAGATTATACTTTTTGACATGCAATTAACAGCAAATGGAATAATAAACATGTAAATAAAAGCAGGCAACAGCTAAATAAAACCATTTACGAATGATCATGTAGTGATGTAAACGTGTAAAATAATATTTCATCGATATCAGTATATAGAAAACTTAGAAAAGATTAGTTTCCTTTGAAATTCATCGTTATCAAAACAACCATTATCAAAACAACCAGGTTACTAAGATTCCAAGGTGCTGAATAAAATGCCAAAAGAAGAAAAATTGAAAAAGACAGTTTAATTAAAATCAAGAGATTTTAGAAACCAAACATTTGAATGGAAAAACATGATTGACTACGACATTGATTGGATGTAATACAGATAAGATTTGTTTAATTTCTACACATTCTACGTTTAGTTTTAAAATATTTCACATTTTGAATAAAATAACTGCGACTGTCAAAACCATCAGATTGAGAATAAATCTATAGACGTTATAAAATAACGAAGAAACGTCTTTTCACTCCGTCCGTGTTTGAGGTTGGAAAATAATTAAATTTGCTGGTTCACAAAAGAAAAATACAATTCCCTATTGAGCTCCTAAATTTTATATATATTACCAAATCAAATTTCCAAATCATTTGAAAATATACACTGGTAGTTTTACCATATCATTAATGCAAATTGAATAATCAAAACAAAAAATGATCCGAAACAATTTTCTTGTCTTCAACTCGATAGGCAAGAATTTAACTGTACCATGGACTTTAAAATTTACAATCCCTTATCGTTACCGTTCCTTATAATTTACGATATCGATATTCGATGAAAAACATTGGTAATAAATATTTTCTATAAATGCATAAGAAGAATTCAAAATTTCAGGATATATTCTCTATAGATGTTCAGGAATACAGTAGCCAAGAAAATGTTTTCTAGAAATGTTCTTGTAACTTTTTAATATTTTAAACAGCGATACCAATTATTGTCGATCATTTACCCAAGGTCAAACCTGCAATTATCCTTGATACTTGCTTTTCTCTTTCCTAGTTTCTTACAATTCAGTATTTGATGATCACAAGTTCCATAATTTACCACACATTTTTTGTTTACATCTTTAGAATATATTTTTTTTATCTTTATCTTAGTTTATATTTTTTTATATATATCTTGATTAGACTTTATTTTTCGAAGTTTCGATA
>JAPMOR010109695.1:0-22780 GCA_026543865.1 Argiope aurantia
TTTTTTTCATATGATTGCAGAAACCATTCCTTTTGCTGAATCGTGGAGTAAAATAATCCTTTATCCATATATAATAGTTTCTGTATCATTTGGAGAAGAAACAATTGCTTTTAAACTGATAACAAACCTAGTAAACTGTTGAATAGTTTTTGTCGGATCTTTTATTGTGCAGCCAAATAAGAAACAAGCTGTCAACAACAGGTGCAGTAAGATGAGAAAAAATATTAAAGTCGCTTGTTAAATTAAGTTTAGAATGGAGCATATAGGAATTTCGGCTTAAATAGAACAGCTTCATTGAAATTATTTAAAAATTTCCATGATAGAAATGAAAGAAACTAGAAATTTCTTCTTGAATAGAAAATGTGTGCTATTATTTTTTAAAATATTTTAATTGTATTAGAAAAAATATTTTTTATTTTTTAAAGGAATAAAGGATTTTTCATTAATTATTATGGATTTTAAAAGAACTAGCTTTTTCTCCATTAAAGCAGACATTATATTTTAAAATGCTGTCATTCTCAAATTTATTTGGTCGTTGATGAAAGTGCTTTTATTTTAATTATATTGTAATAAATGAGTTCAAGCTGAAACTTAATTTAAGGCATGCATACTTTCATTCAGTTTATAAATAAATAATTATTAATAATCGGAGGATTTAATGCTTCAAAATTTTTCATTCATCGTAATTAATTTAATTCAAGATTAATTTCAATATTTTATTATAGATACATTCTTTATATAATATGCAATTGTGACGGATAATATTTTCAATACCTCATTTCTTAAAATTTGATGGTCAAAGTAAGTTTAGTTTTTGGTATAATTGTCCAGAAATTTCGCTAATGCATCATGTTTAATATTCTAAATAATATGATAAATTTTACCGAAATAAATTTATAATTCCTTTATTTTCTATTTATCCCTTGAATTAATTATGAGTATTAAAATTGATACAGAACTTTGCATAAACATCCCACATAATCAGTAAAGGGATGTGATGCGGATGTTCAGAATGGTGAGTACCATTTCAAATGTCATCTTAATTGTTCTGTGTTTGACAAAAATTACATATTTTATTCCAAAATATCCCTAGTGTTGGTGCAAATAATTATACTGGAAGTTAATATAAATTTTAAAAATTCACCATGCGTTTGGAAAATTTTGAACAATTTTATTTTAGGTATCAAATGCATTTGGATCCAGTGCCTACAGTTGTCTGACATATTGCATTTGTTGAACAAATATGGATATATTCTTAGATGCATTTCAATTTATGAAAATAAGCATCAAAGTGTTTAGTCTGTATAAAGCATTACTTAGCCAGAATTACAAGAAACAGAAGCTACAATATATATTTTCATATGTTTTAGACAAAGCTATTCCAACTAAAGTTTTGGAAATAATCTAATTAGTTACTAATCTTACATTTAACTGAGTTTTTTTTCTGAAATTTTAATTTTTATAAGTAAATATTTTTTAAAGTTTGTGGAAATTATTTGTAATAATAACAGGCTTTAAGATACTCTGAACAAGTTTAAAACTGAACCTTACTATCGGTACTATAACTTAATTTAACTAAATTGACCGAAATCTAGATGTATAGTTTCCAACAAATCTTCACAAAACCTTTAACCTTTTGCACAAATCTTTAGTACAAAAGATTAATAATCACAAATGAACAGGCATCAAGCTGCTAATTCATTTCAACGGAAGGCGCATCTTGTGTTTAAGTCTGTGTTTTTATTTAGGAAAAAGTATTATTTCAATTAAATCAGGATACTCGAAAATATCTGGTGAAATAGCAAAGTATGAAAAAAGAGCTAAAATAAACATCTTGTGACTGAAAAAATACATCCTCAAATGATAAGTTAGGAGTTCATGGCTAAGAAAGAATTAAAAAGCGAAATTAGCATCTCAAATAAGGACGAACCAATAGTCTAAAGCACTTGCAACGGATGTTCAAAAAGGCGACACTAACACAAACCTCACGTTCTCTTTGGATGTTTTTCGGGACATTAAACAAAAAATTTCGAACATATCTTACATATTTCTTTCTGCAGTAGTCTGCCATTATTGCGCATATTCTTCACGAGCTTCCATGAAAAGTTATTCCATCTTAACGAGACTGGATATTGTTGTGGTCTACTTCGACTAATACGGAGATCTTTCAGGTGTAAGTTTTTTCCTCCACATTTTCTATTTTACCTCTGATTATTTTAAATCGATAATGTATAACTCAAATCTTAATTTCCATAAAAACTTACTTTGATTTCCTTTATTACTATTTATAATTTGGCCAGATATTTATCAAGCATCGTGAATGTTATTTTAATTTTCTTGGTGGAACTAATCTTACCCGAGAATTTTCCAAATTTAGTATTCGCTGGAATTAAGATTTATTATTAAATGCTTTGACCTGAAAACAAGACTCACTGACAAAATGAAATAAGTTCAAGGATTGATTTAGAGAGAAAGTGGACTCATTTTACATGATATCACTTTACAAAGTTTCGAAGAAATAAATCAAAAAATAGTTTCAAGGCCAGGATATCCTGGTTTGTAGGGAATCCCACCAACCGAAAACCCTCCTTTTCCATGGTGGTTGGAGCACGTATAAATCTGTCGTAGCCACGAAGTTCTTCAAGTCATGACAATATCACTGTGAGCACCAGATCAGAAGTGATAGTTCTCTGAATCGGGTCTAAAATATGATCTGTGAATGAAATGTATAAATGAAGTTCTTCCCACAAAAAGAGCTGGTATGTATGAGCAGCTGAGACGTATCCTTGACTCTAGATGGCGCTACTGAAACAAGAGAGGGTAAAAACTCGGCTCAAAATCCCTGTCTTCGTCAGCGGGCCTATCTATGACAAGTGTCATAAGCAACCACGATATTAGTTTTATCAAACATCTATTTATTTAAATCCTGCGTAATTAAGAGTCAATGTTTAGCAATTTTTTTCCAAATGAACTCTTTTAAAGCAGATATTTAACGAATTAATCAGTCCTTAGCATAATTCTTTTAATAAACCAATCAGTTCCAAGCAAATTTTCTTAAGCGAAAGCATGACGATGCCACAATACCTCATTCAGCGGCATGGGTAGTTGCAGTAGCCATGTAACTAAGCTGACACGCGCATTGAATAACTTGAAACAAGAATCCTACCTTCTGTTTAGCTCTTCAATAATTTTTTAAAAACGGAGAATTAAGACGTAGTTTTTGCAATAGAAAATGTGAATAAACATTTAGACGAAACTAATGAATACATACCATCATATATTGAAATATTGGACGAATTAATATTTATCTAATGCTTGAATTAATATTATCTTAAAAAATGAATTATTTTTGTCTAATAGCATTTCGAAATGGATTATAAATGGAGTTATTTTCTTTCATTCCATATAAAAGACGAATTTTATTGAAAGTAGGAGATAAAGAGAAGAATATGTTCATTTTTATTTTCAGTATTTTCGTTTTTTTTAAAGGAATTTAGAGAAAGGTATTTAGGTTTTCACTCAATCTTTCCGTGTATTTTCAAATTGCTTCTACTTTTATTCAAGAAAAATAAGAACCGTCACAACTCTCTTGACCATTTTCAATGGATAAAAGAAAAAAATCATTTTTTGTGAGATGTTCAGACAAAAAAAAATGTACAAATTATTTTACATTCCTTTTTTAGATACCTATCTTTCAATTCTATTCCTTCAATCGTCGCCCTTACTGCTATATAAAATAAAATCCATGTAAACCACAATTTCAACTTTAAAAAAAATATTTACTGGCAATAATTTTTTTCCAAATTTTCATTACTAATATGAAGAATTGTACGCTGGTTTATATCATATCTTTATTTTTATTAGAACAGCGATTCTCAACCTGTGGGGCGCGTCCCCTTGGGGGACACGAGCACACTAGAAGGGGGCGTGGGAATATCCAAGTGAAAATATTATTTTAAAAATTGATTAACTGCCTGAAAGGAAGGCACACATACACAAAGAGAACAAAATACATTTCGACATATTTAATAACTTATTAAAGTAAAACAACTTATAAATTAAAACTTACTTAATCAAATTATACTAAATTAAAAACAAATTTAATAATTATTAGTGACTTCTTTGGGCCTGTCTTGCCGAGCAAAGTTTTTCGAAGGAAGGCTTAATATTAGAAATAGCCACTCTCAGTTCTCTTTCTATATTTTGTCTTCAAAGAAGTCACAGCAGAAAATCCAGTTTCTCAAAGGTAGGATGCTGGAAATGCGAAATGCCCTTGTTTTTAGTGCTGTTAAAATCATCCTCTACTCCTGCCCAAAATTCAAATAGTGATTTATTACTAAATTGTCTTTTAGTTTCGCCATTTGTCGTGAAATCTATGAATTTTTCTTCCTCATCAATTGAGAGTCCTTCGGGAGTCTTATGAAATGAATCCCTAATTTGCTCATAACTTGCTATCAGTTTGTTGTCAGCATGAAAATACTTTTTAAAATTCTTTGCCAGCATGGCTAAATGATTTTCAATTGTTACAAAACCAACTCTTTACATGTTCTTCTTCAGCCTTATAGGTTTTAGTACAATCATCCACATTTGCAAACATTTTTAGGGTTTTTGCTTTAAATTTCTGTTCCATCATTCAATTTTATACAAAAAGCATTAACTTTATCACGTATCCAACATATGTGTATTTGCTTCTTGGAGTTGAAGATTCGAGTTATTTAATTTCTAGAATATGTCGACCAAGTACTTCAATTTCATCACAAATAAACCATCGCGAAAATTCTCGGCCTCCTGTCTGTTTTCTTCTACCAGGAAAATGGCGATTTCTTCTCTTTATTCATAAACACGTTGCAAAAATTTCCAACGTGATGACCATCTTGCCTCGCAATAAAATAGTAATGCTGAATGTATTGAAACCCATGTCTTTACAAAATGCGGAAAAGATTCTCGATTTCAGGGGCCTCATTTATATATAATTTACTGCGGTTACAACCGTAGTTAACACAATATTCAAACAGGACTCGTTTCGTTCGAAGCAAAAGCTTCTCTGTGGATCATGCAATGTGTGCACTGAGGCGAATTTTGTTTTATAAGTGCTTGTATACCTTGGAATCTTCCAAACATTGAACGAGCACCATCGGTGCATATTCCGACGCTATGTTTGCCTCGTTCATAAAATCATTTAAAATAGCATATAATGCGAGCTCCGATGTTTTGAGTTCTATTGGTTTGCAGAAAAGTAGTTCTTCTACTACTGATATATTATCACAAAATCGAACATAGGCAATTAAATGGGCATATTTATTACTATCTTTTGCTTTGTCAAGCTGTATTGAAAACAACATTTCTCACACAACTTCGAGAAAAGCTGATACTGTACATTTTCAGCTATATCGCCAATTCGACGAGCAACAGTATCATTTGAAACAGGTGCGGACTGCAATTGCTTTGAAAAATTATCCCCAAACATAATTTCTACAATCTCAATTGCTGCTGGCAAAATAAGCTCGTCACCAATGGTGTGAGGTTTTTTTACATCTGGCTATTTTATATGAATTTTGTAAGATGCAATTAAAGCTTTTTATTCACGGACAAAGTTTCTTTAAAAAATGATTTTTGCTTTTTATATGATTTTAATTTTAATTCGAAGAATTCTCTGGGTTTGTTGACATACTCACTATGAAGCGTTTCCAAATGTCGTTTAATTTTATTAGGTTTCAGGTTGCCTGCGGCCAACATTTTTGAGCAAATGGTACACAGGGGCCCTTCTTCTTCATTTACTTCAGTTTTGGTAAACCAAAATTTAAGAATTCTTGAGAATATTTCCTTGATTTTACTTTCGGAACCACTCTCGTCTGTGTACTTTTTGATGCTTGACTATCGTCTAATGCTTGCTTTCTTCCGCTTAAAAATGTATCCATGAGTCTGCATAAATCTGCTGCCGTGAATATTTAATATGGTGAATTGCAATTAACACGAAAACATATATAACATAACATTCACGATAGATTCGATAGCGATAAAAGGATCGACTCGAATGAGTCTGGCTGGAATTGAAACTTGCGTTATCGATCATTTTCATTCTTCCTGTGAGAAAATATTTGCTCCGCGCATGTTCGAGACCGTATCGGTCTTGTGGATTCCCTTCCACAAACATTCCTATTTTTTCACTTTTTTTTTTATCATGCTTCTGTTTTACTTTTTTTATTATTCAAAAAAATATATTCCTAGTTTCTAAATTTATCTCACCCCTTCTAGGTTAACTTTCATCAACGAAATTTGTACTTTAATATTCTTTTAACGTTATCTCCCTGTTTGACTTTCATTTGAAATATAATATTTAAATTTTCTCCGCTTTCATTCATTTCATCTGTTCATCCCCTCTTGTCCAAAATGCAAGATGTGGTTTCTCGCCAATGTTGGCTCGCTTTTTCTCTTGTTTTGGCAGTTAGTTAAAAATAATTTAAAAACAGAATCCAAAATACGCAATATACATTACTGTTGTATAAATTTTACTGTAAGAGAGGTGAGCGATGAAAATTTTGATTGAAAACTGGGCCACGAATACTGAAATGTTGAGAGACGCTGTATTAGAAGATTATATAGAACAAAATCATTTATAAAGAAGCTATAAATAAGAATAAGTTGATTTCTTAAAAGAAAACAAGAAATACCGAATTTAATTAAAACATACGTAGGTATTAAACAAAATTTGGGTCCATAACAAAATAATCTTTCTGTATTGATCCCCAGCAATAATCGTATTACCTTTCTATTTAATATTCGTAAAATAATTAATTATTTTTATATACTGTATGAGAATAATAACAGATTTTAATTATAATCAATTTTCATATTATTTAAATATTTGAAAAAAAAATTTCATTATTTATTTTTAATCTGTCTAAGGTGTAAGAACGATAAAAATTGATAAAAACTGATAAATAGTAAACTGATAAGCACTGATAATTTGTAAAATAATTTTGTATTCAATCTGATCAAAGAGAGATATTGAATTTATAGAAAAACTTATCAATAAAATAATTTCACGAGTGAAAATAATTTTTATTATTATTTGGAGAATGCTATACCAACAATTATTGACAAATCAAAGAAATTTAAGGAACAATTATACATTACATTTAGTTAAATAATCCAGAATAACCCAATGAACTTATGAATTCAAGCAAAAAAAAAAATCCCGATAAGTTATAACACCCTAATCCAATCAGACCATTTGAAAGCAATGCATCGAGCATAAAAATTAATCCAATGAATAAATTTACATAATTATCAAAGAAAACAATTTATTCACTAATTTACTTTAACATGGAATATTTTCTCATTTTCCATACGAATAGCACCCAAAGAAATAAGCAATTATATGTATTCTTCTGAAACCCCCTTTTGTATAAATATATATTAAGGCTATCAGAAAAACTTTGGATTCAGTTCTAAAGCGGGAAAAATTAGATTAATTTTATATTCAAAAAGGGCTGATGTAAAAGTCAGGTTTGTTTTTGTTTATGAGCAATAATTGCATTGTTCTTGAAGGTAGTGAATTAGCTTTTACTTAGCAAATGACAAAAAAAAATATGCACATCGGACGTTTAAAAAAATTCCGAAATCTCTGCAGTGATTTTGTGAAAGTGTTTTTACTCAAAGAATTGAGTAAACTATATTGTTCCGCGAAACACTGTATAATCTCTGGTTTATATAAATTATTATTCTGGATATTTTTCAAAAAGTATTTTCATTTATCGAATTATTTCTGCATTCTATAAGAGCATTATTTTCTTTCACAGAAAATAATTTCCTAATTAGAATTGTTTTATTTTCTTTCACAGAAAATGATTTCTTAATTAGAATTATTTTATTTTATTTCACAGAAAATAATTTCCTGATCAGAATTGCTTTATAATTATTTTAACCTCTTTATTTCTTTCTTACAAATTTCAACATAAATAAATTAAAATCTAAGGTTTTATTTTAAGTAAGAGATTTAAGCAGACAATTCACTATGCAAAAAATTATTTTAATATGAAACTGAAGTACAAGAAACATCTGATTGCTTTCAAGTATTAATAAGTAGACATTCTTCTTCAAAATTTTTATATGTAATTTTTATTATATTTAAATTCTATCATTTTATTCAACATGGAAGAATGATACTAGAAGATAATTTCCAAATGCTTAGATTGAGGTGTTTTTATGTCCGAAGTATGCATTTTAAATAATGTTTAAAAATATTCATTTAAAAGAAAACACGAAAGAAAAAAATCAATAACATAATATTTTTTTTTATTTTCTTTCCTATCAGTCCTGTAATCAAATCAATATTACCGAAGAAAATTTTATTTACTGAATAATATTCACAATATTTTAAGTATTTTCAATGTCAAAATCAAAGCTTTCAGAATTTAAAAATGCTTATTAGGGATTTCAGTTAAAATCGAAGTCTTGAAATTGCTAGCTTCATCTCAATATTATGAAATTTTATTACTTGACAGAGTTAAAAATTTTAAAAAATCATTATGGTTTTGACAAATTTTAAGATTTTATTAAATGAGACTTTTATAAATGATATCGGAATGAAACTGTAAAATAAATTTTATAAAAAATGCACTTTGTAAAATCATCCAGTTTTAATGTTACATTGAATTGTTTATATGATTTAAAATATTATTAATGAAGATTTAATTTGATTTCAGAAATTTGTTAAGTTCTAATGACATTTTATAAATTTCTAATTGTTGCACTCCATGTTTCAACAAAAAAAATGAATTCTATACTTTCTTCTAAGTTATAATTTGACAATAATATTTTTTCAGAATTATTTTCTCTATATATACGTTGATTTAAGAATTATTAAGAGGAAGCTACAATAAGATAATTTCAAAATTGCAATAATTTAAATAAATTCTCAAATTTCTTATTTTTTTAAACAATTGTAATATGGAATTACTTTTTGGTTTTTAAAATAAAAATTTAACTCTTCCCAAAACTTTTTAATCTTTTATACCATTTAATTTGTTTTAAATATGGGAAAATATATCATAAAAGTGTTCTGTGTAAACACATGTATACTGTAAATAAGAAATTTTATTATTATTTTTTCATAATTTAGTTTACAAAGTTCTATTTTGACAATAAATAATATTAAATTTTATTACAATAGAAAAGTTAAACCTAAAGCTTCTGCATAAAGTGTAAGCAAAATGAAATGAAAACTAATACTAAAACCTAAATTTTCAAAGTAAAAATTTATTTCTTATTAGGGTAAAAAATGATGAATTAATCTCTTAATTAATGACTACATTTAAGATATTATCTTTGTTTTAATAAATATAAGTTTGTAAAATGAAATGAACTTTTGCAGACCCAGTTTTTCATAATACAATATACCTTTATGCTTAATACTGACTTTATATTGATTGGTTACTTCAAAAGTTAATGTTTGAAACTACATACCAATGAGCTTTCCGTAGTTTATCAACAATCTAAATTTTTCTCAAGTACATATCAAGTCCTTAAAAGTGCAATTGCCTGTCTTTTTATATTTCATCGTATCTAATCAATTAAACCTTTGTTCCAGCTTCAACTGCAAAAGATTCGTATCTCAAGAATTGGAATAAACGATGCTAAAGTTATTGAAAAACGATGCGAAAATGAAAAAAAATGCGTTCAATAGATTTTAGTCTACCTTGGTACAATAAAGTCGTCATGAAATCCTAATGCTTTGACAGCGTAATGGTCATGTTTAGCTGACATTCTTGGGTAACGTGCAAGATGTGACAAATATTACTGTAAAAGTTTACAATTAATTTCAAAAATTGAAAGATGTTTATGCTTTAATTACAGGTAGGCGTCAGTACACTGTAATTCGTACTCACAAATTACTGAACTGATTTAGAGAGAATGATATTCTCAAAAAAATTAACATTTATCTAAATAGAATTCCTGTTTGATGTTTTTGCAGAGTTTTAAATTTTCTTTTAATTCTACAACAATTCTTGGTTAAACCAATCAATAAACACAAATCAGATTCTCTTCTAGCTAAGCCATGGATCAGAAGAGATTTTAAATAACATGTATTTTTTTAAATATTTATTTAAATAGAATTGGAATTCCTGTTGGATGTTTTTCCAGCGTTTTAAATCTTTTCTTTAATTCTAAGATAGTTTTGGGTTAAGCGAATCAATAAGCATAATTTAGTTTCTCTTCTAGTTAGGCTATGATTTAAAAGTAATTCTAATTAATATGTATTTTTTTAGATCACGATTCTAAGAACAAAATTTATCGAAACAGAAATAAACCGAATGTATCAAATTTTCTAATTAACTCTACCACATATATTTAGATACTTAATATTTGTGTTTTTGAAAGATGAAACAAGAAATTTAGAATATTTAGTTTCTAGGAATGCAGACACAAAGTGATTAGATTTATGAAGAGAAATGAGGAGGAGTTATTTCTGTTGGACATACCAAGTTACCAAAACACCTTCCAAAACAAAAATAGCAGTAATCACAATGTGGTTTTGAAGAATTTATTATTCTATGGCTTTAAAACTTTGAAATTAGTAAATAGATTAAAATGAAACCATTAATAAAATAAAGGGAATGAAAGAGATTAAAAGGGATTATTAAGAGATTAAAGGGAAGAGATTAAAGGGAAAGAGATTAAAGAGATTATTTTAAGGCATGCAGAAACAGATAGAAAGCCTGTGATATGTCTGAAATAATGGAACAAATATTTATTATATAAATATAGGAAATGCGGTTCACAAAAAATATAAAGATTGTTATAAGAATTAAGAATTTATTCTTCAATAAAGATTTATCATTTTGGTAAATTTCATTCGTCTTCAATAATTATAATATATAAAATTAAAAGCATGCAGAAAACATTTTATATCTTTAGTATCCATACTGTGGAAATTAATTAGAGATGTAGAAAGACATTAGAGTCTATAAAATAAATTAATAGAAATTCAGAGGCTTTGCTAAACATACCAAATTTATTATTATTTATTTTTTTTACCTTAAAGTTGAGGTAGTTTTTTTTTCTTTGCAATTATTCTAAAAATAGTTGTTTAAACAAAAAAAATAATCATATTTCTGTTGAATGTTTTTTGCGGTAGTTTTCTCGAAACTTTAAATAGGCTTATTTTTTGTTATAGAGAACTTTTTCTTTTACATGTAACATTGTTTTGTTCCAATAAAATTGCATAAAATTATAAATATTTGTGAAGCGGTAAATGATTTTTGAAAAAAAATAATCTCTAAAGCTATCATGTTTGGTAAAGAATTTTTGTTCGAATAGATAAATAACTTATCAATGGAAAAATTAGTTTTTCATTTCACATGAAAACTCTTTACTTTATTTTAAAAAAAAAACTTCTCTTTTGAATTCTTTTTTTTTCTTACTTGGGATCAAAAAGAGCATGGAGGAAACAACACGGAGCTTTCATTTATTTCCAACAAATTCCTCTTTATCAAAGACATTTATCATGCCACTTCATTATAAAATTAGACAGCATAAATGTTGCTTGATTCTTGACAAATATGACAAGAATGAAAGAATAAATCCAAAAGAAAGAAATGTTATTTAATAATAACAAAAACACCCTCCTTTCCTTACATAAATTCATTATTATTTATGTAACAAAAGAAAGCAGTTTTCGTTATGACTAGGAAAGAATAGATAATGCAGCTTTTTCTAATAAGAGCCTTCATAGATAAAAGTTCAGTAAGTATACTTCGGATAATGCTTTCAGGGTTGGGTTCCATTCCTTTCATCTCACTGCTGGCTCTTCTGAGCCTTATCTATTGATGGCGTCTTTCCAGTGCTTTAGTTTCATTTCTATTTTCTACAGGAGATGGACTCTGAAAAAAAAACAGTTTTGTTCCATAATACATAAGATATCATTTGTACCATAATACATAATCATTAAGAGTTTAAAGTGAATGGGTTCAGATATTTTAATTAATTTCATAATAAGTTAAATCTTCTTATAAGCAGCGTTATTATTCTAAGCTAATATAATAATAGTTTTTCATTGCTAAATTTTATTATAAATGGGAAAGCATACGTAGCTTTAACTAATAATTTTCGATAGTTAAATAAGGCATATTTGTTATTCAATCCTTAATAATGGATTTCTATAGATTATAGTAATTTTTTATAGTTAATTTCATATTTAACGAATATAAATATGAAAAGAAATCACATATGTCATTTATACGTATTCTTCCCATCAATTTAAACTGGCACTTTTAACTACTAAACCACTTTATTTAACATTAACCATTTTTAACATTAATAATTATAAACTAAAACTTTTCTTAAATATTGAGAATTAAAATTTTTGAAAGCGAGGATAAATGTAATTTATTTTTTTTTCTATTATATTTAAATAAATATGAATAAGTTTACTTGATGGGCTGGAAATATTGCTTGCCAAATTTTTTTAAAAGCATTTTTGAGGTTTAGAAGAGTATATTCAGAGAATTCTTAATTTGAAATCGTCCGTTGATTTTTTTTCATATGAAAAAAATTACTATTGCTATTAAATTTCTATCAATAAACTGATCTAAAATGTAGGGTGAATTCCTGCTCACATGACACATATCAAAGGCATTATGTCATATGAATTTCATATCCTTCCATTACGCTACTTTCAAATAAAATTATATCATTAAAGACTCAATGCAATACAACACGTGAAGAGTAACACAAGCGTTAGTATATATTACTGAAATGTAATATAACTACCTTATAGTAAAAGAACAACCATTTTTTTAGTAATTAAATGCTTGAAATTAAAGGATTTAATGGAAGTTTTTTGTCACTACAAGTTTTTTTATGTGTGTGATGACATAAAGCAATCTATTGGAAATTTGTGTTTATAAACCTTTATAACTTTTGAATTCGTTTTAGATTTCAGTATTAATATATAAAAGAAAGGAGAAGAAAAGCAATAAGTATCTTCATTTAAGCATTTTCGACAAATTTTCTTAATTACTTCATTAAATATAAATTTGTATTTATTCATAAGTATTAATAATTTTTATATTGTTACAAACTTGCAATTCGGCTTCCCAGCATAGTTTGTTCCATCGTCGGAAAGAAAGTTTTACAGTCATCTCTATGGGACAGAGTCTGGGCGTCGTGTCGGGGGTCCCAGAGCTTGGCGACCATTTGGCGACTTGGCGACCAATTTGGCGACTTTGGCGCCAAAATAGATAATACCCGAAACTTCGAAAATTTTCCCGATCCGTCCAGTAGGAACTGAGATACGCCTCGAACGTTTCTGATTGGTTGAGAGGCTTCTAGCCCCGCCTCCTGAGACCTATAAAAGGAAGCGGCCGCCACTGCCAAAGGAGACGTCAGGGGAGTTCGAGAGCAGCGGAGTAGTCCTAGTACGAGAGCAGCGAAGTCAGTAATCCGAGACAGAGTCGGGGAATCAGAAGACTTAGTAGTCGGAAGCGACTGAGTCAAGCTAGTGATGAACTGAGCTGTGCGCTACTCTCTTTGGTAGATTCTGGTTGTATGCTACACGTCTCGGCTGAAGATAGTCGTCTCTATGCTGTATATAGTTATCGTTTTTGTGCTTTCCTGTGTGTCTTCGTGTAAATAAACGTCGTTGTTTTATTTTCTACTGCCGTCTGCTGATTGAGCGTTCTACACACCATATCACTACCACTATCCAAACGAACCCCGGTAAAGAAATTTCGTAACAATATCTTTTTTCACAAAAAAAAAACTTTCATAAAAAATCTCAAGATGCCTTAATATGTAAAATTTAATCTTCCGGGTATTTTATAAACATAAATAACGTTTTCCGTTCTATTTTTGTGCAATCTAATCTAAAACAAAGCTTATTTCCATTGATTTCTAAAATACTCTAATCATTCGAAGTTGCAAGAAAACCTATTTCCTTTCATAAGTTCAATTTCCAATATGTTAATCATGTTGTTGTTATCGAAATTCATTTCTTTTGATCCTCATGTTATTATCGTATTTTATCTACGCTTGCTTTCAAATCTAGAAAAATGATTTCGAAATGAGAATCATCATAATTATATTTCAACTTGTAGTACGTACTTTTGCTTGTCACATTTATTAAATTCATTCACCCATTTTAGTTTAGTTTTACATTTTTCTGAAATTATAAAAAAATAAGTAAATCTGATAAATTAAACTTTTTACATTAAATTCTATTCTATTTTTTATTTTTCTAGAATAAAATATAGAAAATTCAGTAAATTTTACAATTATGATTTCCTTTACGTTTGTTGAAGAGAAAATTTTAAAAAATTATTTTTGATAGTTTTGTAATACCGTAAATCAAAAAAGAAGCAACCTCAACTGAAATTTTTGAGCAGACTAATTTTTGTAATATAATCTTTCTTTGTTTTCATATGAAAACATGATGCTGTTTTGGTTAGAGGCTTTGAAACTCGAAATAGCATAAGCAAGGAATATTGAAGCTGGAAATCGCGTAGGCAATAAATAAAGCATAGATGACAATTTTCATCATCATCGTTTCATTACATACATTTGATCATGTGAGAACATGATGTTGTATTGGTTACGTGGTTTTGAATAATTGAAGGCAATCAATAATTGAGGGTCGAAATCGCGTAGGCAATTAATAAAGCATACATGGCAAATTCTATCATCATTTTTTAATCCATATAATTTTTACCTGCTTTTACCAATATTGTATTATTATTATTTGTGCTTCTTTGAAAGCAGATGCTTTTTTAAAATGTTGACCTGGTTTTACCAGTATTGCTTTATCATTAGGTATGTTTCTTTGACAGCAGATGCGTTTTTAAAAGATGAACTATGACATCATAGCTGTTATTTTCATGGAATATAACTTTTTTTCGAATGAAATTAAATAATTAAATTTTTATAATATGTTCAAAAAAACTCTCACTCGCATTTAATAACAGTTTTGATAAAAAAATATTTTCACATCATTCAAATATCACGTCATTCATTCTTAAGTGGGAAACATTGAAGGATTGACAGGAAGATTAATCCATCATGAAACCGTGTTATGATCTCCGAAATTAGAAAATAGCAGTTTATAAAAATATTGTTTTCATAAAAATTCTATACAAATTAATATGTTTAAAAATTTATTGGTAAATAGTGTATTATTTGTAAATTGAAAATGCAACGGAAACGCTCGTTATTCAGCTTCCAAACGTGGCATTCCTTTTTGTGAGGACATGATGTTGTTTTGGCTTTAGGCTTTTGAAGTCTCAAAATTCGTAGGCAACAAATTGGCGATTTTTTTATTGGCGAAAATATTACAGCACAAAATTGATTTTTACATCATATTGAAGTTCAAAAGATAACCATTTAATTGATATTAATGTTTTGATCTATAAATTAAATTCCTATTTTTCATGATTTTTTAAAAATATCATTAAATTATGTTTTTCAACAATTAATTTAGCACAAAATAAAAATAAAATTTAATCTACACGAACATCGCAAAAATTAGCTTTTATGAACTTGTTGCCATCACGTTTCCAAAAGTTCAGATTAAAAAATAAGTTAATTATTACAGCAAATTAAATCTAGAAAAATGTAATTTTCAGCACGTGATTGTATGAAATGAAAAAAGTAGGTTATATTTGATAGAAATGTGATAACAAATTGGCGATTTATAGCTTTTGAGGCATCAATTTTTCGCTTTTAGGATTATTAGAAAATAATGAAGAAGGTTGTTTTATTTGATGATTTATCGCCAACTAATGTTACTACGTGATTTTCCAAATTATTCATTCTCTGATTTCTTACGAATTGTCTTAATTAATTTAAGTTAATAACCAGTTTAAACTGGTTTGAAACAATAACGAGACTATCAGATTACGTCGATATTTAGCGTATCAAATGCGTCTATATTTTAAAAAAAAGATTTTTTTTTCATTTCAAAATCGGTCGAGCTCTAAAACTTCATTTGCCAGTTAGAAAAATTGAAAACGAAAGTTTAAAAAAATTATTATTATGTACAGAGAGAGAGAGAGAGAGAGAAGTCTCGTGATTGTTTTAAACCGGTTTAAACCGGTAAATTACTTAAATTACTTGAGACATGACTTAAAAATAATAAAGTTCTGACATTGATAACTTCAAATTTGCGATGGTAAATTTCATTTTTATTTACCAGTATTGCACATTACTTTTACCAGCATTGCATTATTATTATGTATGCTTCTCTGAAAGCAAATGTATTCTTAAAAGGTTGACGTAGAACTATGACATCATAGCTGTTATTACATCTCTAAATTGGTCCAGCTCCAAAACTTTGCCAGTTAGAAAAATTGAAAATGAAAGTTTATAAAAATTATCATTATATATATATATATATATATATATATATATATATATATAAAGAGAGAAAGAGGGATAGAGAAGTCTCGTGATTGTTTCAAACCGTTTTAAACTGGTTAATGACTTAAATTAATTAATACAAATAATGACTTAAAAAATAATAATGTTTTCAGATGATAACTGGAAATTTGCGATCATAGATTTCATTTTATTTTTTATTTTAATTAATTTTTAATTGTGATAAAAACCCAGAGTTATTTTTTAAAATAACTCATTTTTAGATATTATAAATATTAACAGCAAAATTTGATCTTATTTATGATTTATTGAAAGCGTTCCTTTCTAAATTTTGTTTTAGAACTTATTTGCTAGATGATCTACCAAATTGGTTTTTCAGTATATTTTGTTCTTGTACTTTTAATATGCCTGCTTTGATTTCATTTTTGATATAATTGGCGATATTATCTATTTTCTCATCTTTCATCGTTAGAAGGTTTCATTAATCATAATGTATTTTCAGAAATATAAGCGAAAGCATGCGGGATAGGAACGATATTCCTTTAGCTTATTATAATTTGTTTAAAAAAATATTTGCTTTTACTACGTTTTATTATCAAATTACAAGTCTCCATTTGCGAAATCTTTTGCCTTATATGTATATTATTTGTTGAGAGATATTTAGTTTAAATAATTTAATTATTCATAAATAAATGTATGCAAATAGAAAATAAAAGGCTCAACTACAGTAAGAATTTGTTAATTTTTTTAAAAGTATGTCCATCACCAAAATTAAAAATATATGGTTTTAAAAATAAATCTTTCTGCATGTTGCAAAGTGAATTTCATTTAACCATTGATTTCAAAAGGTTTAAATATTGCTCTTTTTGGATGTTAATAACATCTCGTATGTTTTAGATATTTAATTGTCTACTTTCTACTTCCTAGAGTTCTGGGCATAGAATATTCCCCAAAACTAATTAATAAGGACATTTTTGTTATATATTATGGTAATAGAATCCTAAAACATATGAAAATGGCGATATATTTTAATGTAAAAGGATGGAATCCCGAAATTTATATAGACAATGATATATTTTTAATGTGAAATTATTATTAATTTGTCTTTATTGGGTTTTTTTTTAAATGTTGCACTGTATTGCAAACAGTTTTTTAAAAATTTATATTATAAAAAACAATGATTCAAATAATGCTACTTCATCTAAAAGGCAATCTGAATTTTAAAATTAAATATAAATAGTATTTTATTTAGAATTTTGCAATGATTAAAAATTTTAACTTTGATAACTAGAGTCGGTGAGATCGTATTTATCTTTCATACTTTTTACAAAACGTATCTTGTGTGTTTTTCATAGTGTAGTTTTGATATAATAATATTTTAAACAAAAATATTATGTGTAAAATTTATGATACAGCATGTGTGATGCATGATTTAAAAAAATAGTTCGCAATTCTTAGGAGGGCAAATGTTGGACTTATAACTACCCAATTAGATCGATAATTAATTTTTGTGTAGTAGATTACCACTAAGAAGGGCTTTTCGATAGTTTAGGGAATTTTTACATCTGAATCCATTCAAATTTTTGCTTATTGAAGGAAAACCTATCTGTACTTTATTATTTCACCAAAGACCTTTTTATAGTATTTTTCAAAGTTTAATTTGATGATTATTTCCTTAAGTGTTTTTTCTCTTTAATTTTAATCATCTAAAAAATATGTTAAATATATTTTACACCTTATTTCATTATTGCTATAATTTTTACTTTCATACACAAGTCTATTGCAATAATATTAAATGCATTCTTTTTAATTTCAAACAATCTTTTCTTTAATAAAGAGCATTTTTTAAAGTAAAATAAAAATATTTGAATCAAACCTCAAACAATATCGTGCTACTGCATTTTACAATTTTGCTTATTAATGTTTTAAATTTTTGCACTTATTGGCATTTTCTGAAATATTTTATCAGGGAATAATTATTTTTATACTTTGTCATAACAATCCCTACGCTTGATTGCTTTCGTGAATGTATTTTTGTTTTTTATATTTTTTTCTGCAATTTAGTTATTTTGCTGTTATTTTTAAATACCCCTTAAAATCTATTTGATTTCTTCTTGCTCATATCTTTTGTTCGCATGAGTTTGATATTGACGTCATACTTATAAAACATTGCAATTAACTAGAAAATTTTCCTAAGAAATAAATATTTTCAGAAATAATAAGTCTTTGTTATCATGATTAATATGATTTGTTCAGACAATTATGATTATGAGCACCAAACTAGTTCCACGCAACTCATTTCAGTTATATTGTTTTCTCTAGCAATTTAGTTCTAGAAATTAATCAGTGATATTACGCATGATACCAGTTTCTGGAAAGACAAAATTTTCTTCTCGGAGAAAAGATTAACTGTCAATTTTCTGAAAGAGAAATCTGTAATCTGATCTGAAAACTATCCGCTCACTTGTCAGCAGCTCACGCAAATTTCTCTCTTCCAATTATCTTTCTTAATGTCTTTCACTCAACTGATGCACATTTTTTGTGTGTGAATCGAATCGAATAATCAAGAAATAGTCAGAATTTTTATGTAAAAAATCTACAAAAAGATGAAATGTTGAATCAAATAAATAAAATATGAGAAAAAATTTTCATATTTCTCAAGATAATTTATATTTTTGCATTTATTTTTTTAATGGAAAAGTATCGATAGAAATAATATCTAGTTTACATTTATTCTTCTAAAAATATAACGAAGTTTAAGAAGGCAAATTATAATTTTGGAAATAAATTTGTCTCTGTATTTAAATGTAAATATTAATTTAATTTTCCATTATATTACTAGCAATATGTAGGTGTTTCATGACTTTTCATGTTTTAATATTTAGTGAAACTCTTAGGTGATTTTCTTCTCTTGTATTCATTAATATCTTGAATATTTTGTATGAGTTTTTGTTGTACTTCCTTATTTCTCGTGAAAAAGTTAATTTATTGTAATATATTAATTTTCTCGTTAGAAAGTTAATATTTTGCAATTTATGAGAGATGTTATATGGATATTAACTTTCTCGTTAGAAAGTTAATATTTTGCAATTTATGAGAGATGTTATATGGATTAGTTAACTAGGTCAATAACCCATCTTATCCTTTAAATTTTCATCTATTTTCCTACTTTTAATCTTAATATTAAAACGAATTAAAAAAATACTGATACTAAAAGCATAAAAACAGGAATATAATTTAAAATAAATTATAAAAAGGAAATTTATAAAAAAAGAACTTAGTTAGAACTTAGAAAAGTATTAGATTGTTTTAGGTATAAAATTAAAAGAACAATTTTCCAGTTTTAATATAGCGAATCTCTTATGAATAAAGTTCAAGGCTTGTTCAAATAAAAAGGTACGGAACGACACTGTGGGTATAAATGAAGACTTCCTTCAAAGTATGCATCATAGACTGGAGCACAACGACCCCATTGGTTAAAGAGCCGAAGGATTCCTTGTTCCCAGAATTCCTGTGACAGTGACGAGACCCAGTACTTCACAGCGTCCTTGAGTTCGACGTCCGAGTTGAAACGCTTTCCTTTTAGATGTTTCATCAGGAGACCAAACACATGAAAATCGCAGGGTGACATGTCCCGTAAGTAGCTCGGGGTGTCGAGCTGCTCCCACTTGAACTTGGCCAGTTCCGCGTATGGGACCCTGAAGACGAGTCGACTCGTGTTATCATGGAGCAGAACCACACACTCCATGAGTAGCCACAGTCTTTTGTTCTCGATGGACATGGTAGTCTTCGGAGTGTCTTACAGTACACATAAGAGTTAATGGTTCTTCTGTGCTCGAGGAATTCAACAAATAACGAAACTTGGACGTCGAAAAAAGACGGTGAGCAACAACTTGCCTGCTGACACCATGGCTTTGAGCTGTTTAGGGGTAGGTGACGACATGTGCTTCCACTGCATGCTGTCCCTCTTTGTCTCTGCCTCGTAGGGATGGCACCAGCTCTCCTGTGACAATCCGCTCTAGGAAAGCAGAGTCTTCATGATAATGAAACAGATGTTTAAGTGTTAGCCTCATATGCAGCTCCTTGTGCTGGTCGGTCAGCTGCTTCGGAACCCACTGCGCACACACCTATCGATAACGCAACCTATCGTGAACAATTGTCCACATTTTTCCAACGCTGACATCCACCTTCGCCGCCAACATTCACAATGTGACACGCCGATCACTTCTCACTAGGTCGTCCAACTTGTCGATAAGATCGGCCGTGATAACTGTGTTTACCTGGCCTGGTCTCCTGGGATATCCTTTTTTTCACTAACTTGTCTGACATACAGTCTTCCCATATACGGTGACCATCTGTCGATGAATAGCGACCGGTGTAACACCTTCCACTGTCAGAAATCGGATAACGTCGCGCTGCTCCTCTATCGTCGAATTTTGCAATGTGAACACCACCCTGACTTTACATGCACTGCAACGTCAATTGGACGAAGCTCTTTATAAGAGCCTCTGCTCTCATCTGCGCATGCTGGTGCTCACTCATGCTCCGATCTACTCTGGAGACTCCAATCACATCCCTAAATGTCTCGCTACGTTCTCCTATAGCGGCATAGGCAAATATGTTAACGGTTACATTGTTACGACGTTTCATACCTTTTCACTTGAACACACCTTGTATTATTACGAATAGGCAATGTTTCTTCCCAGCACAATTAGTTCCATTAAAGGAAAGTTAATTTTACGGACAACTCTATTGGATACTAAATGGATTTTGGATCAATCATCCTCGGGCTTGACAACAAACTTGGAAAGGAATTTCGTGGTATTGGCGAGAAAATGGATGATACTAGAATCATCTGGAATTTTGGAGATAGGACCTATAAGAGGTGAGTTGCGCTTAATAGTTCGAGAACCTATGACTTGCTTCGGAAGCTATAAAAAGCCGGCAATCCAAGCCGAAGTCAGTTGTATAGAGTCATATAGTGAGAGTGTTTAGTAATCTACGACCTAGTTGGATCAGTCCAACGAAGCGCAAGCGTTGAATTGAATTCAAGCGATTACTGGATTGAGAATTGAGCCATGCACTGAGTCTTGGGGACAAGCATTGAATCAGCATCGAGTCGTGTCTTAGTAGTCATTCTTATAGAAGTGAGTCAGCATTTCGGCACAACTAATAATGGCACTGGAAAACAGCAGGCGTTTGGAGAGACCTTAGAGAATAGCTACGTAAGTTCTCTCTTCTCTGCCTCTGTTCTGTCTAGCTACTTTGTGTTCCGTTGTGATTGTTTGCTACCGATTACTTCTTGTGATATGCTGTTTTTTAAATACTGCTGTGTATTGTTTGTGTATATTTCTCGGCTGTGTTTTGTCGTCTGCCTTCGTGTTAATAAATTTGTTATTGTTAATAAATTCGTGTTAATAAATGTGTTATAATTATTTGTTATTGAGGCCTGCAGACTGTGTTACACAATACATTCACTATGTCGAACCCGCTCGAGTTTTAGCGGAATTAATTTTTGTCCGTTGCTATATATACGATAAATTACGGATATAAAAATTATAAAAACTGAAAACTGACTCTTTGTATCCTTTCTCTTTTTTAGTTTTTCAGTGCAATATGTCCTGCAAAGACGAATTATTTTTTCAAGTTGAATTTTACTAAGCAAAATTATGCGCATTGTACACAAAGGAAATTTCTTTTTGAGTAGACAGGATAGAGATATGAGTTGTATAATTTCCTGAAACAACACACCAAAGCAAAGCAGAATTTATTTGCGCACTCCAGGCCATTCAACTTAGGATTATGCATAAAATTATAAATGATCAATGAATTATAAAGGCTTAATTAATTTCATTACAAAAAAAAACCTTTTTACCATTAATTCGTTTTATGCATTATGTTGTAAATATAAAATTTTCAAACAGAAAATTGATATCAGTTTCAAATGCAAACTTTTAGAAAATATATGTATGGAGATATTTTTTTTTCTTATTTCCTTTTAATGTTTGCCTATTTCTAACGAAAGTCGAAGAAAATAAATGTGTCCTAATACTGTCACTAACAGATAATATCGATCTGAACAAATCCTCTTTTCTTCTGTCCTCAATCATCTTTCGCAGATAAAAGAGACGGACTGTTTAATCAAGCATTAACATCATAATAAGACGAAAGGAGATCCTAATCGTAGCTAAAGATGGCCCAACTAAATATTGCAAATATTACTTACTTTCCATTTATTTGAATTCCTATAAAAGAAATTATAGAAAAGTATTGCTTTAATTTTGAAGATAAACACAACTGAGCGAAAAATATATATAATAAATTATTTTTTTTTATGAAATGCGTTAAAAATGTATGATGAATCTAATAATTTGACCAGAAAATGTATATTTACAAATAATCATTTAAT
>JAPMOR010109696.1:0-13021 GCA_026543865.1 Argiope aurantia
TGAAATTAATTAAGATAAACAAAGAAAAATAAATTTTACATAAACACTTATCAAAGAAGCACTATAAATAAGCACTTCTACTATAAGTTCTTCCGATAGCTAAGAAGTGCCCAATTTATTCTACTGAACCCAAGTACAAAAAACAACCGAATTTGGATGAAAAAAGAAAAGAAACTCGAAATTGATAACTTTAGTTCTGTTCACAAGTGAAGGGCCAATGTTTTTTGTTTTCTTTAAAAAAATTACTTCTTTCAAAGCGTGCAAGAAGTCTAATTTTTCTTTTCTGTTTTATTTAATTATTTTTTTTATTTCTACTGAACGCAAATGAAGGACCCGCCCCTATTTTACTGCAGCCTCAATTAATTGGAGCGAGAAATTAAAAATTGATTTCTAAGTCCCTGCCTCCCACCCCTCCTTCGAACAACGAAAAACAAATTACTAGATTTTTTTTCGCCTTTTTTCCCGTCCTGTGTTTTGATTTTACATTAAGTGCTCTTATAACATATTATGTGAGGTTCCCCTCTCTGATTTTTTTTTCTGTAATTGCGTTTTTTTTCTCCCCATTTTTTAATGGGGAGAAGAAATATACGTTTTTAAATATTGGGGTCTCGGTTAATTTCATTTCGTACTCCAAAATGAATATTATTTGAATTTGCGAATATTTACTAATGAATGCAGATGTGTCATTTTTTGAACGCTTTTTTTGAAAGAACTTATTCTGAATACTGCTGTAAAGAATTGATCAACTTTCTAGTCCTTCATATTTGAAATTGCAGAATAATGATTTCTCTTAAGAGGCGATTCTTTTGGGGTAATAAATTAAAAATACTGGAGGCAAATTTTAAAAAAGAATAATAAAGTAGCGAAATTCGAAAAAGATTTCTTTTTGGTTGTTATGTTCATGAAATTATGTTGTGTGAATTTGTGTGAGAAATTTCTAAGAAAAGAGCTACGATTGTACTAAGACTATATATTCCAATGTTATTTAGAAAAAATAGAATTTACACTTTTTGGAATCGCATACAATTTGTGCTGGGGGAATAAAATGTTACTCGCAAAATGACAAAAATTAGTTGAAAAAAATACGACACTGGATTAAACAAATACTGCAGCTAACTTATTGGAAATTATGGGCGCATGGTTAGGGATGACCAGTGAATGTGGTTTCTTTGACTATACGTACACCGTGACTGGAAATCATTGAACGTATACGAATATAAAGGGAATTATATTTTCATGCCAAAATTCTTTGCAGCTGGAGATGAATATTCCATTACAGGTTGCGAATGAACAATTTTAAAACCAAAGAATTAGAACTAAAATTATTGTATCCAATATTTTTGTTTTATTATTTTTTTCAAAATTGTTAACATCATTATTCGGAATATGCTCGGTAATTAAAATAACTGGACAATCAAAACACTTTTGCTCCTTAGCTTTTAATAATTTGTTTTCCTGACGAATGCAAAGATTTTCTTCACACATCGTTCGCAGAAAATGTTGATTTTCAGGATGAAGATTTACTTCATCCGCGATTTGACAAAGAGCCAAGTTGAGAAATAACGAATCAGAAAAAGTATTTATGTATATACATTAAATTCTAATCGCCACAATTGTATTACATTTTATTCTCTTTCTCTCCTTTTTATCACTTTTTCTCTTTCAACTTTTATCGTCTTAATTTTATTGTCTATACTTCACAAGGTGATATTATTAATATGAAAAATAAGCAATCAATACGATTCTTTATTTTTATTTCTTTCTTATAAAATTTTATTTCAATATATTTTGATTTTGATTTTGCTGGTGCGCATCCCATCTCGGGTAAGGTCTTGGGGCTTTGCTAGTTAATAAATGCAAGTAGAGATAAAGCTTGTTTTATACATTCGACATATAAAACTTCTTCAGAATTTAATTCCATAAGTTCTAAAACATAAGTGAGTATAAGAACGGCACTACAGTTTAGTAATCGAAACATTTAGGAACGAATGTGTGTTTCAAAACTTAATACCTAGGGTAAATCTTGCTTTTTACAAAAAAAAAAAAAAAAAAAAAAAAGCAGGCATTTTCATTCAAAATTTCCTGTTAAACTGGATTTTTGACTGCAAAAGTGATGTGATCCATATTTTTCTCTCTAACTTAAAAATAAGATATGTCTTATTTAGATCATAGAGTGAAGAATTGGATTTTTATTCCATTTTTAGCAATAAAGTCACAAAAATGAAACTTGAAAACAAAATTATGTAGAAAAATTGATTATGTACTTCAAGTTTACTTAGTAACCTGAGGATATTGGGAATTCTTTTAGAGTCTTGGCTCACAGTCTGCATTTTAAAATTATAAAAAAACGGATTTATAAATCTATGTCTCTTTCCAAAGAAAAAAAAAGCCCGAAATGAAATAAATGTTAAAAATTATTATTCTTTTTTGTGAAATATAATAAAAAAAATCAATTTCATAATCTATATCAACACATGAAATGCATTTTCATAACAGAAATATATTTGCTTATGAATCCATCCATAAAACATAATAGAAACCAATTCAAGAAACTCTTTCAGTAATCATTAAAATTGAAATATTTCTTCACAGTTATAACAAGAGGCCATAAAAATGATTTTTACGGCTTTTTACACACGCACGCAAGATAAAAAAAAATTCAAGGATTTATTTTAAGTCCTTGAGCGTCTGAATTTCCAAATGTTATGAAGAAATTGCATATAACAGTTTTAGGGGCAACCATTCCAGAGTTTAATATTTCTACCACCATCGAAAATAAATATAAATCAAAGGAATAAGAGAATTAAAGGTGAAGCTAAAGAAATGCAAAGAAAGGAATGAAAAATTAAAGGGTTTTTTTTATTCTTTTTCTTTGATTTGTTAATAGCTTCCTGCCTCTAAAGAATGATAATTTAGAGAAAAATAAAATTAAATCCGCTGATTAATTTTTTTCTGCGTCATTAACTGTAAAAAAAAATATGTATTATTAAATTCTTTTAGTTTCTCCCTGTTTTAGGGTTGGTTTCTTCTATTTTTTTTTCAGAAATAAATTATTTTAAGCAGTGAACGGAAGATGTTTTTAGAAAAATTTGAGAAATTCTTTCAGCATTCCCATTCTTAAATGGATTCTTTCTTGTACTTTGAAGGAAAAAGGTATCTTTTGTTCATTTTACTTTTAATTCTTTTTTTATTTGCGACATCCTTTCCCTAACATTGCTTCCTACTTTTGAAATTCAACAGAATGTCGCAATTATATTAGATTCTTAGAAATCTCATGACAAATATTTCCTTTATTGTTTAAAAATAATTAAATAGCATGAATTTTTTTTATTTATTAAGGTAGACGACTACGTTAAAAAGTCGACTTTTTACGAAATTATGAATATTTTTTATTTAATAATCTTAATATTTGAATAGGTTGCTTTATAAAACTGATCAAATTGTGTCTAAGTCCATATTTTGTGAAGTTATACTGACATATATTTGCATTAACATATGTTTTAATGCTGTTTTTCATCTTTAGATGCAATTTCCTCAAATTCTAATCTTTAATATAATTTTCTATCTAAAAATGTCAAATTAAAATTTATTGTAGAACAAAAAATCTATTTATTTAGAAATATTTTAAAGTTGTTTTAGTACTTCACAATGTGATAAAAAATTAGAAATTTCCTGTTATTTATCGTTTGAACCCGAGTATTTAAATAATGGATAAAAATACCGCTTGTCTTTTAGTTCAGGAACTAGATTATATATTTCTTAAACAATCTGTAATATTTTAAGTAAATCATTTGATAAACCTATAAACTAGAAGATTTTTGCTTTATACCTATTTTTAGCGAAAAAAACCTGTCTATTTTTCCATTTATTTTAAACTGCCACTTAATTGGTATATTTTGGTTTCATAGATAATTTTTCAATTATTTTTATGCACATATATTAAAAATTATAACCATTTTCGAATGAAAATAGTTATGAAAATAGAATTATTATTCTGTTTTTTTTATCATCTCAAACATAGTCACATACCTTAAAGATTCCGCTGTCTCTAAGCGAATCACAAGATTCCACTTTCAAATATGTATCTGCTTTTCAAGTAGAAAGCACTAAATCTAGGAAACGATTGGAACGCTTATCTGCAAGAACGCTGTTGTAAGAAGTCGCCCATTGTTTCAAGGTCAAGGAAACATAATTATTGCATAATTGCTGATCAAAAAATTTTTTAATGTTATCAAAATTCTGTTATCAGAATAAAATATTTTTATTCTTCTGTTTAATACAACAACAGATATTTTATAAAAATTCGGTTTAATGCAAGGGGTAAAAAAACTTATTCTCATATAGAGCCCTTTTTCGAGATAAATTTACCAAAATAATTCTTACGGATAAGCGAGAGACAATAATTTGTATCATGAAATATACATTTCTGAAAACATGCTGACATGTTTTTTTTTCTGCTTGCATATTGTAACGAGTTTATAATTGGTTCAGCTGTAGATATTTTAATAAAATTCACTGCAATTCAGTCGCATATTACCAATACGAAAATAATAATTATTATGATTGTTAAAAAATAAGTGATTTTAAGCATTTTTAAGTAAATTATAATTTGTATTATTAACAGTATGCTGGGATTATATATATAGAGTTTAAAATAGCTTAGTGCAATTGATATTCTCATTTTAGCTAAAAATAAAAGAATATTTATCCTATAATATTTTATATTAAAGCATTTTTCTCAATAAAACAATATCTCATTTTTTAGATACATTTCGAATGTTGGTCGCCTTATTGAGGGCTAATATTAAATTCGTCCTTTGCTCACCACATTATCATTGTTAGAGGTTTAGTAGCATATTTAGAACTTATATTATGGTGAAAGTATTTGCTACATTATAAAGAAGTTGAATTTTGCACAGAAATATTGAAGTATAAATAAAATTTAAATGAAAATTTTTATAAAATTTAATTTTATTTTACTATAAAACATAAAAATATTTACATTCCATGGAATGCCAGCTACTTATAAAATATATCAGCAACTAGTAAAAGCTTTATGAAACAAAAACAATTATGTTAGAATTTGAACTGTAAATCGATTTTCAAAACAGATGAATCCTGAGTAAAAAAATAGATATTGAAAGAAACAGTGTTTTCTTAACTTGGCAAGGGGACAGTAAAAATATATATATATATATATATATATATATATATTTCCTCTACTTAGGAATGCATATATTAAGTTATATTAAGCATATTAAGTTATATTATATATTAAGCTATATTTAAACTTGTTTCTGCATTTCACTCCCTTGAAATGCTTCTTGCGAAATAGCCGAATCAGAGGACGCCTTTAAATGATTCTAGATTATTAATGTCCATGGGGAGGGTGTTATTCTGATGCTATATAAATAATTTCAAAATTTTGTTTTATTATATTGTATGTAAATTATTTCAATTTTTTTTATATCTTATACCTGGTTGATTATGCGATAATTTATTATTAGCATAGAAAGACATAGTATGTATTACACTGTATTAAATTACTGCTTGTATTAAAGTATTTCAATGCGTTATGGCTTATTATTAGCTTGTAAATTTAAGAATACTTAACCGAATTTCAAACGGATTTATTGTACATATAAATCTGTGAAACTGCTGATATTTGAACTGCAATACCCGTTATTACAGATTTATTTATACTTGCACATATTGCTTATTTGCATTATTTTATATTTATTATAACTTTGAATTACTATTAATTACAATTTGTATTTTATATTTGAATCTGTATTATTTTTATATACATTGCAGATTGAAATACCTTTTAATGTATATTCATGAAATAACTAATATACGGAATCATCGGAATTTAAATATTTGATGCAAGTATTATATAATCCAACAATAATTGAAAGTATTGTCTAATCATATAATACTTATGAAGATTAAATATTATATAATCCCTCAACAATTGAAAAAAGTTTACAGCATGTAATATTAACTAATGAAAAATAGTTCTCATCGGTTCAAATTGCTTCAGTCAAATTTAACTTGAATTCATTAAATACTTGCGAATTGACGTTTATTTGTAAAAGAAACAAGTTTAATAAAAATGTACAATTAATTAAATAAATTTATAAATTAGTTTATAAAATTATATTATATTAGTTAGTTTATAAATTCAATTTTCTAGGTTTAAATTTATATTTTATTTTTAAAGATTATCTGCTTGATTTAATCTTATTATCTTAATTTGATCTTATTATCTTAAATTTTCCAAAATTCAGTATTATATTTTGCTATTCTTATAAAACAGAAAGAAATTGTATTAATTGATAAAGTGATATTTCTTTTAGCATTACTATATTCATTTAGAGGATCATTATTTTTTCTCAAACCGAATTTGGTAATTAGTTTTGATTTGAGTGTTTAAAAGCACCTTTGAAAGGAAAAATATTTTTTATCTAATAAATTTTTTTTCTAAGTAACCTAAAAATACTTTTTTTTTAATTTATGAAGAACTCTGACATTTGTGCTTGAAATTTTCTATCACAACTTTTGTTATTTGGTAGTAATATGTAACAATCATTTAGAGATATTGTTAACAGGATAATAGTCCGTCGATACGGGTAACATTATTTTCTACATAAGAAAAATACATATTTCTTCACAAGAATCGATTCGAAATCATCAAACTTAATGGTTTAAAACAGGGAAAAAAACCCTGGAATTAACATAACTAAAATGTATATATTATTTTATTTCTAACTACAAATACTTTTCTCAAGATTTTTAAAAACTTGGTTGTAATGATGAATTACTGCCGTCATTTCTATACAGACGAAGCAGTATTTTACTTTATATTTTTACATTATTTAAATGTGAGGTTTACCATAGCGAGTAATTTAAATACAATATTTGTATCTGACAGTTCGTTTCTGATTTATATTTCTTCCAATAATTTAATATGGCCGATATCAGACAGTATTGACATTACTAAGAAAATTTATGAGAAGATTGTCTTGGCAGCTCATTTTATTTCCATTTAGAAAAGTTTTTAACGTATGCCATTGACAGGGACTGATTATATTAACTAGCAAAAAATTATGTACCTATAGTATTCTAATTCCATTCTATTCTATATAAGGTAGGTAATTCTATTCTATTCCTATTCTTATTAAAAGGCATGAAATAATTCGGAAAAGAAGCGTATTTCTTGAAATGTTTGTAATTTTGTTGAAATGAGGCTATACATATGTAATAATAGTACACTTGTAAATTGGTCCAAAAGTGGTCTGTTACTTCAGCTTTATTGTTTTAATAATATTATGCTAAATCCATAAAACACTTGGGTTGCCAATAGAGGCTTTTCAATTCTCGTATCAAATTATAACTGCCATATTTGATTTTGTTGTTTTTTTAAATTTCAAATTAACTTAGTAAACTCATTTCTTCAAAAACGATCAAATTACTGTTCATACACTGTAACGTAATTATTTTAGTTCATATTTTTTTACTGTTATTTCATAATTATCGTTAATTGTATTAATGATGTATAATATTATTTTTCTTCCTTTAATTTGCTAAGAAACGATGTCATTTGTATGGAACCAAAATTTAATTAAATTAATGAATAAATTCTTAATTAATTTCCCAAAATAATAAAATAACTGATTATTTTTGAAAATCCATAATTTCAGTACTTTTCAGAACTCTAACAGATAAATAAGTCAATGAAAATTCGATTGCATAATCAGATCTTTGTTAGTATGAAGCAACTGAAATTAAACATGGTTGTATAAAAGTGACAAATCTGTGTGGGTATAACCCCAAAGCGAGACATTTCAATGAATTGTTGATATTAAAAAAAGCGACAAGAATCCTTAAAAAAAAGGAAATAGATAATTGCTTGCTAAAAATATATTTAATCATTAAAAAACATGCGAAATTCAAGTGTCTTAATATTATGGTTAGCACAGAACCAGAGGTGATGGATTGATTGCCTACAGATGGCTCCTTAATTGTTTTCAAAATAATAGTGGAAATAAGACAGTAACATACCAAAGGGAAGGTGTTCTAAACTAATACCAAAAGAGGACAGAGAAGAATAAAATAATAAGAAGAATATAATAAAAACAGAGAAGAAAAAGGCTGAAAATGTTGGAATAAGTGGGCAGCAAATTAGGCACATGCTAATTGAGTAAAAAATGGTCGATTATGATATATATTATAGAGAAGTGAAAGCAATAAGATTTTCTTTTCGGAGATATGGTGGTTATTTATCTTAGCGGGGCATAATTTTCTTCATTCAAAGTTGTCAGAATGTTGTTCATTGTTTGCAAACAGAAGAAGTTATCAGCATGTTGTTCATTTTTGGTAAACAGAAGATTGTTTATTTTAGTAGAATCGAACATTGTTCATTGATGGAAAAGGAATATTATTCATTTTATAGGATGATAATGCTGCACATTATTGGAGAATAATGTGTTTTTCATTCTAGAAGAAAAGAATATTCTTCTTCTCATAGAATTAGAATGGTATTCTTCTTGATTATATAGGCGTGGCTCATTCGAGAGAATTCATATTCTCATTATTGGGAAGTAGAATATTGTGCATTCTAGTGAAGTTGAAAGTTGATCATTTCAGAAAAGAATATTGTTCATTCTAACAGAACAGAATATTGTTCATTTTAGAGGATTAGATTGTTATTCGCTCTTGAGAAATAGAATATCGTTCATTCCAGACAAGTCGTATATTGTTAGTTATATAGTATTAGAATGAAATTCTTTCTAGAGGACTTAGATGTTATTCATTACAAGAGAGAAGCATGTCATACATTCTAGAAGATTAGAATGTTGTTTATTCTAGGGGGAATAAATGTTTTTCATCGTTGGGAAGTAGAATATTGTTCATTTGAATGAAGTAGAAAGTCGTTCATTATAGGGGAGAAGAATATTGTTCATTCAAATGAAGTCGAAAGTTGTTCATTATAAAGAAGGAAAATATTGTTCATTCTAACAGAACAGAATATTGTTTATTTTAGAGGATAGAATGTTATTCCTTCTTGGGAAATAGGATAAGATTCTAGAAAAGTAGAATATTGTTAGTTTTATAGTATTAGAAAGAAATTCTTTCTAGAGGACCTAGTTGTTATTCATTCTAAAAGAGTTGTATGTCATATATTCTGAAAGATTTGAATATTGATCATGTTAGAGAATTAGAATGCTATTTATACTAGGGTAGAAGAATATTAATCATTATCGGGAATATTGTACATCCCATAAAAATAGAAAGTTGTTCATAATAGGGAATAAGAATATTTTTCATTCCAGAATAATAAAATATTGCTCATTTTAGAGGATTATAATGTTATTTATTCTAGGAGAATACAATGGCGTGCATTTTGGACAAATGGAATATTGTTAGTTATTAAAATTAAATTATTTCTAGAGTACCTACATTGTAAAGAGAGTGGCAAGTTATACTTTCAGAAGATTAGAATATTGATAAATTTAGAGGATTAGAATGCTATTTATTCTAGGGTAGAAGAATATTACTCATCGTTGGAAAATAGAATATTGCTCATTCTAGAAAGGCAGAAAGTTGTTCATTATAGAGAAGTAGAATATTGATAATTCTAGGGAAGTAGTGGTAAAGAATGCAGTTTATTATAGAGGAATAAAATGAGAATTCTTTGACAGAAATTTTGAAAACTAAAGGTGTTGTTATGGTAAAAAATAAAATCTAAATTTAATAATATTCTATTTAAAACAGAATGATTGAAAAAGAAGAAATGAATAGAGCTAACTATTATCAAGTAACACTACATAGTATCCGGATTTATTTGAATATGAATCACAGGTTTTAATGTAATTTATACAAGTGATTATTTAGAGGGATAAGAAATAAAATATCCCAAACCACTCTTTAATATTTATTATGAATCTCAAATTTTGATTCTTTATAGGAAGCACAAAAACATTTTAATCAAGAATTTCCACGCGGTTTTCTAAAATTCTACGTTATATCGTTTAAACAACATTTTTTCAGAATCTAAGTTTATGTTTTTGCTTATCCAAATCAATAATAAAATTGCTCCATATCGATTTTCTTCTGTTCATTACTCCTCACTTCTTTTCCCATGCCTATGTTTGATTGTTCACCAAACAATATCATCATCGAGTATTCTGCGTTACTAAAAACCGGGCTTCATAAAAAGCAAGTACTCATCAATAACAAAACATAAACTTGTCATTCGAAAACAACAAGTGTATATACTACGCTCAGAGACCAGCCGTATACGATAATAAATCAAACCAACCGAAATGAGGGGCCTACTTCCTTGCAAAACGCCAGTTCATGGAGATTGTTTAGGCAAGAGGGGGGAGGGGGAAGGAGTCGGTAAGGGAACGCCCAGAAAATATAAGTTCCCATTTAATAAGCTCAGGACGGAAGAGTAAACAAAAAATACTAAAATCAATTTTCCCCTCTTCCTTTGTAGAAATCTGGAAAAAGGGCCGAAGGGAAAAATAGACGGGTATAAAACGATATTCATAGTTCTATTCAACGGCTGTACCTCTTCGAGGAAACAACCGACTTGGAAAGGGGTTAGCCTCAAAGTGCGTTTCTGAACAGGTGGGAATTTATAAACCCCATATCACTTTTAGAGAAAACTGTAATTTATATTCTTGATTTTGACGAGCAATAAATTTAAAATGTCTTCCTATAAACAGAACGACAGCTGAGACATTGGTTTGAATAAGTTTAATTTAGTTAAGTTTAGTTATATTGACGTCCCTTTTTCTAAAGTAAGGCTAGGTCTATTTTGGATCGGACCTCGTAATTTCGAATCGCGGTCAGATGACGAGAATGACACCTGAGCTAGCACCCCTCTCCAAATTTCCACACCACACCGGCCCGTAGACGTTTGGCCGCAATGGATTTAACGTGTACCAGACCCACTTACACAACATCCGTTCAGTGGAATCGGGTCTCGAACCTGAAACCCTCTGGTTCCAAAGACGAGACCTTACCACAGCGGTCTTCTGTATTGTTCAAATTTGGTTTTGATGGAAATAAGTTGCATAAAACTCTATTACTACACTAAGGGACAGAGAAGCAATTCAAGTTTAGGCCGTTGTTTACTAGTCATATGGCTGGAACTATTAAAATCTCAATCATTGTATAATCAATTATTCATCATTGAGAACTCAAACAGAATATTAAAACTTAAACACTAAGTACGTGGTACACTAAGATAAAATACTGTAATCATTGAAATATTCCTCTTCGAGATTTTGATGAATCTCCTCAATGCAGAGTTCCCAGAGTCAGAAAAACACACTTATGGAAATATGTCTGCTTCTTGCTCTTTTTGTCTATGAACACGATAGTTCAAAAATGCTTTCAACTAAGCAAAACGCTTTTTAGATATGAGCGTACAACCAAATTTTCAAATTTCTATAAAATTTAGAACGAAATTCATTCATAGGAAGTCTGTTTGTCTGTTAATCTGAATACAGAGTCTGTTAGTCAAACGACCAAGATAATTACAAAACGCAAAATGTTAGATAAAAAAATGGTGCACAATAAGTTTAGCATCTAAAATGTATATCAATATCAAATTTGAAATTAAATCCGTTCTAGCGGTTGATCGTTTGTTGATGTGTAATTTTGCACATATGTGTAATATTGCACATATGTAATTCATAACTTAAGAATTTAGGTAAATGAAATTTGGTTCACCATTTTAACATTCAAAGTTTAGATTTCATTTTGAATCAAATTTGTCAAAAGGTCAAAAAACTTTACAGGCAGGTAAATCCAATAATCTAAAACGCAGTTTTTTTTTTAATAAATGAAATTTGGTATGCGATCTTGCGATTTGTAGGGATCTTGCAGTTCTGTATAATATTTTGGTTTCATTCAGTCATAGAAAAATTGTCCAAAATAAATAATTTTCTATAACTTGTGTATTTAACCACATACCGGCGATTGATCGCCAAAAATCGAGGGCTAAATACGTGCCAAAGATCGATTTAGCATAACTATTGTTTGCCAATGCCATGCAATTAATACAGAGGTATCATTATATATCGATCAATATACTACAATACAAAGAATTCTTATATGTGGGACTTTTAAAATAAAAATCTGAGCACTAACAGCATTCACGACCTTATCAAAGGTCAGGGATAATTAAAGGGATAAGACTTTCATTAGTGAATATATGAATTTTTCTAATTACCACTTTCACTGGTTTGATTTCTGTGTTAGTTTAGTTCCCCCTCCCCCCCATTCGATTGATCTGTTTAAATTTTCCATCAGAGAAAATGATTATGTAAGTTTGGATACTTGTTATATAAAACCCGATGCATTCAAGTTTTAAAAATATATAACAAGAATATGTTCCTACATAATAATCTAAAGGCTTTACATTTTTTTTCAATTCGTATTTTTCTTGTGCAAACAGCATGTTTTTCGTAATGCGATGTTTGAAACTTGATGAAACAAAAGATGATATTCCGAAATCTTTGAAAATGTCGGTAACTTCGTTTATTTGCCAATTTAAGCTAAAATCTTCTTTTATCTGCTTGACATACTTTTTCCTAATGCTTTTCTGAATAAATTTTTTTCATGTTATGTTTCTATAAAAATTTAAATCTAAATAAAATAAATTCACAAAATAAATACATTCTAATACGTATAAAGAAATAATTTGTTCAAAAATGTCATTCATGTCAAGTTTATTTTTTCATATATGATCCAGAATTTCATTTTTATGAAGTTTCATTTTATTGTTTCAAATTTACGAAACAAGTGTGTTTGTTAATATTTGAAAGTATACAAAGATTATTTTATTATTTTTTTCAAGAAACACCATTTATTTCTTAAATTCTCTTTTAAAATCCCATATCCTTCAGCAATTCATCCCTCCCGCGTTTTTTCCCGAATTAAAATATTGCCTTCTACCTATTTTCAAAAGCCTTTTCTATTAATACAAAACCATATTGCGATG
>JAPMOR010109699.1:1582-18262 GCA_026543865.1 Argiope aurantia
TTAAAAAATTTTTGAAAAAGAATGTTTTGAAAATTTGAAATGAATAAAAAAGCATTCAAGGAAGTTTCATACTCTTTGGAGAAAGCGAAGGACATATTTGTAGAAAACGAAGGATTTATAAAAAAGGTTAAATTTCGATAAACATACATGAGCTAGAAAATTTATAAAAAGGTATTATCAAGTTTATATCAGAACGTCATTAAATTTCAACATATACTATATCAAAATTTTCAATTTTGTTTCCATGTGAATGTTTTGAAACGTTTTAATATATAGTTCGCAATTTATTAATATTTAAATTTACTATTCGCTCATAATCAGGTTGTTATAATTAGGCTGTTTTTCCTATCCTTATAGAAAATATCAAATCGTGTTTTCTTGGAAAAAATAAGATAGAAATAATTTCTATGGGTATTAAAAGGGATTTTAATTGAATACAGACTCTTCCAATGCTTTATTACTCTAATAATAATGTATTTGGACATAATAATTTATCTCTAACTATTCTTTCATGGGATTTTGTGAACAGGAAACAATTTCCTTCAATATGTATTCAAAATTAAGTTTTCTTCGTTAAGAACAGAATAAAGTATTTGGACAATAACAGGGAATAACTAGGAGATAATTGAAATCTTTGTAGAGTGGGAAGATTCCGATGTGAATAATTTATAAGGAATGTATCTCTAGTGGCTAATTATTTTATATATATTCCGAATATTCACTTAATATTACAGCAATACATATTACTTTTAATGGTTCCTGGAAATTACGTTTGAGTATATATTTATATTATTTTTAATGGTTCCTGGAAATTACGTTTGAGTATATATTTCTCAGGTATATAAATTTGTCTTATTATATTAAAAGCATTTGCATTCTTATTGCTTATTCACTTTTATTATAACTAGTTAAATTAACTTTTTCACGAGTAATGTTATTCATTACGATATTTCCACTTTGTTCTTCGTTATCCAGAATGACTCACACTATTGTCACGTAGGTACTTTAGAGGGGAACTCAATGACGCACACAAGAGGTAGAGATAAACCAATTTATTAACTCAACTCTGAACACAGTAACTGACAAATCTTCTGCTTTTATACATGAAGAGAAAAGTTCCAGAATACTCTTCTGGGGATAGTAAGAAAAGTCCAGAACACTTATCTGGTAAACTAAAGAAAGGTCCAGAATCTTCTGGAACATGAAATGAAGGAAAACAAAGTCAAGTAATTAAGTATTTACATATACTATTAATCGCATTGTCTCTAGCGGGATTCGAACCCAGGTCTCTTGATCATGAGACCAGTGCCATGACCATTCGGCCACGGAGATTCGACTGTCTTTCTTCAATGCGGCAATATATAGATAATATTTATAAATAATATCTTTCTATATAATATATATAAAAAAATTTCTGATAAAAAATAGTTCTGATAAGTGAAGGCTGTAAAAATGTAATAAATGAGTATAATATTTTAAAAATTAAAATAATATTTAGTTTTAAATGTTTGCTTTCCTTCTATTTCGATTTTAAGATAAAAATATATTTCCTAAAGCTTTATTTCTCAAATTTTAATGTGCTACTATAAAAAAACTATACAAATATCTTCCAATTATTTACTTTATGTAATATCAATAAATATTATCATTATATATATGTAATAGCATCTTTCTATATAGTGTATATAGATAATATTTATAAATAATATATTTCTATATAGTATATATTGTCACGTAGAACTATAGTATAGAACTCAATGACACACACAAGAAGTAGAGATAAACCAATTTATTAACTGAACTCTGAACTCAGAACACAGTAACTGATAAATCTTCTGCTTTTATACAAGAAAAGAAAGTTCCAGAATACTCTTCTGGGGATAGTAAGAAAAGTCCAGAACGCTTATCTGGTAAACTAAAGAAAGGTCCAGAATCTTCTGGAACATGAAATAAAGGAAAACATAAAATCAAGGAATTAAATATTTATACAAACTGTGCATCGCATTGTCGCTAACGTGATTCGAACTCGCGATCTCTTGATTATGAGCAGTGCTATGACCATTCGGCCATGGAGAGTCAACTGCCTCTTTTCAATGCGGCAATATACTGAAGAAAGTGTAACAATATTGGTCAATTTATGTTAAAAAGTAATAATTGTAGTTGTTCGTTGCAGCAGCCGGGAAGTATCGCCGCCAGACATGGGCGCCGAATCTCACAGGGGGACCAAATTCTCGAGATCAACGGACACAATGTGAGGGAGAGCAACCAGAAGGATGTGGGCCATATGATACAGGTAGGCTTTTTTTAACTGTAGAATATTTTTTTTCATCAAAATAATTATATATGTATCACGATAGTTACAGTAGAAAGGTATAAACACATGGTCTTAAACCATTCTCAGGAAAGGCAATCCAGCAGCTTAAAGCATTGCAAAGAATTGAGACACAAGTTAAAGCTTAGTTTGAGATAATTTTATAGACTCATTACTTTGTAAATTGATTGTTATAAAAATAGTAAACAGTTCATATATGTTTTAAACTTAATTATATTTCAATCAAGCGGAAAAGGGTTCTGATAATTATCTCAATAATTCAGGAAATTTTATTCTTGTTATATTTATTATTTATTATTTGGTTCATTACAACCAATCCAGCTTGTGAATCGGACTATCTGTCAATTAAATTAAAACTTTCATGTCTCTTCAATGTAGTAAAGGAGTCCTCTAGTTAGAAAGAAGATATGAATTCAGACATTTCGTAAAGAAGTGCATATTTAAATTTGGTAATAAAAGCCACGATTTATTTTTTTCATTTCATATGACTGCATTTACCAATCTTTGAACATTCATTTTAAAATTGCACTTAAAAGGCTAATAGTAATTTATCTTAAAGTGTAATTAATCTATCTCAAATAAGTGAATAAATTCTATAAAACTAGGTAAACATGCTTTATGGTTTATTAAATAGGTATAAAATATTATAAATCTACATCAGGAAATAAATAGAAGTAAAAAAGGAAAATCCATTTTCAAAATCATTTTTTCTTTTAAATGAAAGCTGTGTTCAAAAACAAATTTCAAAATTAGTGTTCTATTGAAATAAGTACAGAAAAAATTAATGCTTATTTAAACGAGATAATTCCATGATAAGGAAAAAAATGTCTGAAAATAATTGTTCACATATAGAATGTTTTGATAATTAAAAAATGTAATCCTAGAACAAAAAAGTTATTCTTTTTTGAAATATAAACTTTGAATATCACTTTTTCTCTGTATTCTATCGTAAAAGACGTAAATATATGTTATCGTAAATTATGTTTAAATGTGCGTAAATTGTGAGAAGGCAAAATTTAGGAATCTAGAAATTCCTAGTTAAAGTTAAAACTAACCATCTCTACTAGATCTTTAGGATTATAGAAATTAGGAAAACCATATTTTTATTTGATTTTGATTTCGGTTGATAAAGATTCTATACCATGAGCTTTAATTAATATTGTTATGGAATGTATGACGACTTTCAATTTATTTATTAGTATATGGTGAAGACTATTTAAATAATAATATACAGTTTATATTGAAAGAGAATTTTGTTTATTTCGGATTGATGTTCATAAAAAGTGTATCTTTTTATATGTTTTAGAACCTCGATGGTGCAATTGTCTTGCTCCTGGGTAGAGTTCCTGCCTTGCACAGCTCTATACAGGAGTGGGTAAAGTGGAAAGCTCAGCAGTGCTTAAGGACCAGGACGTCTACCTGGTCTTCATACACCGCCAACACGAAAGAGAAGCTTCAAGTGCAAAGACCCAGGTAACGAATAACATATTAAATTCATATTAATTGAAATGTTATGATATTTGAAATATATCTTTGTTTGAAATCTCATTTGTGTTAAGATTTAGGCATCTTTTTTGGCGATAATATCGAAAAGTAGCTACGTGTGATTATAAAAACTATCCAGATATATGAGACGCAGCTATCATAGCATCCACAAGAAAGAAATGAAATTTTGATTCAAGATTCATATGAGAAACAACAATGAAACTCTAACGGTTACGGTGACAAAATTTCGAAATTTTTAAACACCAACTTTTTTAAAAAAATCGGAATGCTGTTTTTAATATGATTACTGAGAGTATACCTTAAAATACCTTGAACCAAAACTTTATTCCATTCCTGTGAATGGTATGATAATTACGATAACTTATATCAGTATAGGTTTGTTAATATCGGCATCCTGGCCTAGGTGTAGAGCCCCTTCCCCGTGAGCTAGGCGTTCTGGGTTCGAGTCCTTGTTTGGGCATGGTTGTTTTCTTCCTTATGTTCTCTCTGTGAAGTGCGTGAATGAGCCCCCCTGTCAAAAGGGGTTGTGCAAGCTAGTGTTTTTGTGCTATCTCTATTTGAGCTATAAGTCAGACTTCTGCCCTCGGGTGCTCAGGGATCTTTGCCCTCAGAGGCTACTGCACAAAAATCTGGCTTAAAATAGTCACACGGTAAAAAGGGTTTTTTTAATAATCACCCAGAAAATTGCTCATAACCTTTGGTAAAATTTCATCTCATTCTCTGTTTTTTTCTTATGGCCCTTCGGAACTTGAAGAAAATGGCCTTCACAGATTATAGTGGGTATATTAAAACTGGGAAAATACTTAGAAACCTCTTTTTTACTAAAGGATTTCTTTTCTTTCCAGCTTACCCGTCAGTAAAGAAAGTCCTGCTTTGGGTTTCGCAAATACCATCGCTACAGTGATCGCAACCGTGATGCCAGACCTCTCCAACGTGATGAAAAGTCCATGTCACAGTCCCAGCTCTAGTCTCAGACGATCAAGACTGAGCATACCAGAAGACACTTCAAAATTCAAAAGAGATGGACAAAGATTGATTGAGGAATTTAAACCTTCCCAAGCAACGGAGAAACCAAAAGTGCCAAGCATTTTGGTGACCAGTTTCTAGACTCGCAATCCCTTGGGTCCTTGTTATCTAGACGAGTTTTAATAAAACTGTGCATCGTGAACAGATACAGGAATACGTCTGAACTGTTGTGGTGAGATTTTCACCTTTTCAGTGATTTTATTAATGGCATAACTTTGATAGTAGCCATTGCTTTATAAAAACGTATTTTTAATCAAACTTTTATAGCGCTGGTGACAGACAAAGGGATTTTCTCAGCATGGATTTATAAACCTACATAATTGTGGCGTTTACTTCTTTAAAAAAGATAAACTTTTAGCTAGATTGAGAAAAATGGTTTATTTCTATCTTAATTTGTGAAATCATATTAAGGAGATTGAAATTCAAACAAAATTTTAATGTTTAAAAAGTATTTATTCATTCATTAAAGTATCATACAGATACTTTGGTATCTAGTATAAAATATCATATTGGAGATATAATAAGTAAATTCAAATTATATTCTATATTAGTACTTCAGAACATAATATTTATTCATTTACTATTCATGTATTAAAAATAATAAATTTTCCTAAATTTATAGAACTGCATGATAAATTCTTTGGATTCTTATAAAAATATCTTAAGAGATTATTATAGTATATGGTTCCTAGAAAACAGTGTTTTAAAGCATATGCAGGAAATATCCAGACATTATCAAAAATAAGCATTTTATACTTCAGTTTTAACAGATTAGTATAATAAAAAAACTATAGAAGTTTAGCTTTTCTTAAACAAAATCTAATTGATTTTCTTTATAAATTAATTTTAGAAACAAGGAACAAATAAATTTAATTAAAAAATCGTTTTCTAAACCCTTCGAAATCAGTAATCAAGTTTATTATAATTGAAAATTCAATTTCACCTCCGTTATTTCTGCGTCTAAATTTATATCCAGATATTCAGTTTCTAACTAATAAAAATAAACTAATAAAATCACTGAAAAATTAAAAAATTATCTGATGATTCTTTTGATTTTCCATTAATATTCCAAATGTGAGGAGAAATTTAAATTATCAAATGATTTTCTGTTTAGAATAAGATTCTAAACGGGCAATTATACCAAATAAATTTGGATCTAACAGATTCGAATATAGAGACATTTCAAAGATTTGATAAAGTTCATGAACTATCTAAAAAAAACTTCTGACACAGATAACTGTGTTTAAATTATCAATTTATAAATTATTAAGTTTGAATGAAATTAAAACTTTTTTTGTTCATAAATAAATATTTTTTAATCTTGAATAAAAAACATTCTACAGAAAATTATTAATATTGTAAGGTTTCATAGAAAAGAAACCCACAAATTAAATTATTTGTAAAAGTTTAATATTTAAAAAAATGGTATAAGAATTATAAATTTTGAGTAAAATTCGTAAAATTGGACTGTGAGTAGTTTAATATTGATAAAATTATGTATCAGACAATTTCAGTTTTGTGTAAATTAAGTTTCGAACAAATCAACATTCGATCATTTGAAATAAGGATAGCTCGACTTCGAACAATACAATATTCCTGCATAAATAACAGGAGGATTTCGGATAGTTGGATATTTTTTAAATTGGAATTTGTAAAATTAGAATTATACCATAAATCAAATTGAGTATTACTTTTACACTGTTTAAAAAGCAGTTTGAAATTTCACATTGTCTTTTTTATGCTAACAAATTATGTATTAGCCCCAGAAAACAAACCGTATATAAAAACTGTCCAGAAAATACTTTGATCAAATATAAATTCGCTTTTTGAAATATGTTTTTATTAGTAGTTAGAAGTTTTAGTAGCAACTTGTAGCTGAAAAGGTTACAGTGAATCATATGTGCATAACTTCACGACAGTAATGACGCGTTTCATCGTGTGATATTGCGACATTTTAATTTAATATTTCGCAGACTTTAACACGACATATCTTTAAACGAAAACTGTTGTTTGAAACATGTTTTAGTCAGACTTCAAGACTTTTCATACTTTTGCTTGGAACTTTCATATAAAGTCGTGACTGCTCCTTGACTATCAGAAAAAAAAAGGAAAAAGTAGAATGAAAAATACAGAAACTTATTTTCTTTGGAAATTTCCATTCTTGTGGTGGAGATCAATTTAAATGCAAACAAGATATTTAACTGTATATTTTCATAAAAATACATAACTAGTCCAAAATTTGAAAATGTTGGTAGTGTGAAATCCTCTAAATAATAGTAAGTAGATTATTCATTAAAATGTTTTGACTTTAGTCGATCAGTCATTTAACTTAAAATAAACTTCTGCAATACGAATTCCATGGCACTTCTAAGAGGCAGAAAAGGAGCTTACATTTTCTACACAATCTTTGATCTTTGATTCTATTACGAGAATCCTATAAAAATTTTGAGTTGCAAATTTGGGATTACAATTATTTTAGAATATTACATGTCGTAACTGTATTATTTCAAGTTTAACTCTATCAATACTGAACGATTCCACTGGTATATAGTCAACGAAATTACGGCTATCACTGTGCAATTTCCTCCCTCTTTTGTTAATTATGATTGATTAGATACCCGTAGTGCATGCTTTCTCCGCCGTAAAAGCTCTCTCAGATAACTGTGGTGATAGGGAAGTTTCCTGAGAACTTTCAAAGGAAATATAAGTATATATTTGCTTAGTAGGCATCTTTTAGTGGGCTTCTGTTTTTTACATCAATCCCTTACGTGCGGTTTATTATTGAAGTTTTTGAAGAGGGAAAGAATTTTTATCATTGAAAGAAAAAACTTGCATATTTCAGTATTCTGTGGTATTTGAACTTGAATATCTTTTGAAATAGGGGCTAAATAAGCTATATGAATGAAATGTAAAAGGAAAATCTGCTCTGAAAAGTTTGTAATAAAATTCAAATTAGTTGGAATAGTCTTTGAGAATTAATTTTTGGAAGTGTTGTTGAGAGGATTTTGTAAAAAATTAAATGTTTTATAATATTTTTTATTTATTGTATTTATCATTATTTCATTCTAAGTATTTTTCAGTCATTATGAAACATTTCGCTATGAAATAAATTGAATAAAAGTTAAATTTTTCTATTATATTAAAAATTTTATAAGTCACCTTGCTCATTGATGCAATAAAAGCAATTACTTTCAATCAAAGACCAATAAAAAATATAATTTGCACCTTCTAAAATTTTAATTATATTTTCAAAAAAAGTCATCATATATGCACTTATGTTCTAAAACAAAGATAAAGTATATTTTAATTTTACAACTGAATTTTTTTAAATATATTTTTAACAACATTCTTTCAAAGTGAATAAAATTTAATTATTATCAATTATATCAATCTTTTGAACTTTTGTATTTATTTCATTTAAAAAACCTAAATCATGTTTTTTAGATTAATTCCATTTTAAAAGTTTTCAAACCCCAGTAAAGCCATCATATATTTATAATAGGAAGTATAAAAGTAATTTCAATAAATTATCTTTACGTGACACTGATTTTTTTTTGTCATTTAATAAAAGAACATTTGCGACCAAAAGATTCAAATAAATAGTTTTTTCGAATTTGAAACTCCAAAGTATCAATGAGAGAAATACTTGAGAAAAAATATTATAATAGTATAAGAATTCATAACAATTCTCAGTATAGTTACCCATATGAATTATTCATTTGCATATATTGATAGATCATGATTCATTTATTAGAAAACTAAGTTTAATGTGTGTTATTGCTGTATTTGCGAAAAATGCGTTCAAAGTAATTTGTAGTGATATGTATGTATTTTTCTTGTTTAGTATAGTTTTGAGTGCAATATGTTCGAGATGTAATAAATATTTCAACAATGATTTCCGTAGCCAGTGTGTTCAATTTTGTATTGATTTCCAGAACATAATTATTTTCACTCACATATAGATAACATTTTAAATATCATTTACTAAAATTTAATAAATCTTTTTATTTCACTTTCAACTCATTTCTTATTGAAAAATAATTTACTTAAAATTATTTCCTGAAATTTCAAATGAATTGCAAAATAAATTTCGTGATATTGAAGACTTCAAACCTTATTCAGGATAAGCTATTTTATAAAAAGATAGGAAATTAAAATTTATAAGCAGTAATATCAACAGCAATTGCTACTCATCAAAATATTTTTATAAATCCGTTATAAAATTTGCATATTAGTTTTAAAAAAAATAGAATTCTCAACCTTAAATCAGCTCATTTCAAAACTCATTCGAGAAAGTTTATTAATATTTTTAAAAACTTTGAAAGGTGAAAAAATTAAAGCATAATTTTATGATAAAAATAACAAATAATGATGTGGGCGAAATTTTCAAAAATATTTTAGTAACCTCTTTACTTTTTAATACAAGATGAATTTTTTAAAAATATTGATCGATTTGTATTTTTTAATGACAAATTAATTTTCTTAAAAAGTGTTTGATCATGGCATTTAAAAATGTTATGTGTGTAATAATTTCTTTTTATCTGTAATTAAAAAAATTATTGTTTTTTAATCATTCGAATTGAAGCTACACTTAATTCTGCAAGCTCCTATTTTTCCAAAATATTCGAAACTACTGTGAACCGAAAATGCCCCTTCTGAAAATTTTCCATCGGATTCTCTAACACTACAAAAATTCCTTTTTTCTACAAAATCATCCTTTTATAACTTTCTGCTTTTCTATTCTATCCACGTTTTTTCCAAAGTAATTGCCACTACTGTGAACCAAAAATAATAAAAATCATCTGTAAAATTTCATTCTGAAACTATAAAAATTCAAAATATTTGTACATGGCATCTTATCATGACTTTCTGCTTTTCTATTTTATCAACAATCCTGTCTGGCTATGGTTGTTACATTAAAATGGCTGTTACATGAGCTCGTTCCGCCACATTCTGAAGAATAAATAATATTGTTAAAAAACTTCATGCCTGTTTTTCTTTCATTAAAAAATGTTTACAATCATTCATTATATATATGTACATTCGGTCCGGATTGATAACTTGTTGTTCTTATTGGAATATCAGAAATAGATACCGGACTGGTTGACTTGAACACCATCATCACTTGAGATAAAATGCCTGATCTGCCATCGTTTTTACTTTTTAAAAAAGGGAATAAAATGTCGTCAGTTGAGCTATGATACAAACAGGTGTTAGTTAGACACTATAAATTGGATAGAAAAGTAAAGGTTACTTGAACTAGATGCATCAAACTATGCCAAACTGGGAAGAACAATAGAGAATCCGATGCTCAGATTGACTAGAGGTAGAAAGTAAATCATAAGAAAATAGAAGTTTATACTGGATCAAGTTGAAACAAAAATTCCAAGAAAAAAACCATTCAGATTATGATGTACGAATTCGTTATTTGCGCTCCGGATTTTTTTTCTCATTTTTTTATATGAGATTGATTTTTTTTAATTATATGAATAATCAATTCATTTCAATCGCTAAATTTTGATAAAAAAAACTACTTTCCTTGTTAAGAAAATATCACATTTCTAAATGTATTAAGTTTATTAATGTCAAAAATCGAAGTGATTCCTTAAAATTTACGTACAATATTTCGATATGAAAAAAAAAATTATCTGCCATAAAAATGGCCATAGGTTTCTAAAATATTTTGCTATCATAATTATTAGTTTTTAAAATTTTTCTGAAACTTTAAAATATATTTTCTAGTTGACTTCTTTTTGTTAATATCACTAAGTGTTTCAATTAAACTATAATAAGAGCAATTAAGAATATGTTTTTCTTTTCTAAAAATTTCTCAAAATTTGTATGCCATTGCATGTATTTCTACTCTTTAGAAAACTTAACTGAAATCCAAGCAAAACAAACGACCACCAAATATAATACATTCAAAAACTAAGATTGCAATCTATGTAAAATTATTTAATTTGCTCAATTTTACATTTAGGACAGATATGCATATGACAAAGAAAAAAAAAGGAAAACAAACTGAACTGCATAAAAAAAAGGACTTTTCTATGCTACAAATTTTTTTCTCTTTATATGTTATATTAAAGAGACCAATAGTAAAGTCTATAAAATTTTCAATCCTCTTCGCAATAGACTTTTTTTGCTTGGTAATCAACCGGTAGTTTATTTCATCATTATCCTCCGTTTAGAATTCAGTGTGGTAAATGTTATTATGTTACTAATAAATTAAGAGTGGATTACCTTGAACTGTTATAAATAAGGACAGAGAACCAATAATTTTATGGTTGTTTAAATCTTTAGTTATAATTCCTGTTTAATGGCAATATTTTAAGTTTTCTGTCTCTTGTGTTCTAAAATTTATTTTGTTAGATTATTTTTACATTAAATGACTGTTGCATGCAGTATTTCTTTATAAATATTAAAAATTTTCAAAATGAGAGCAATATAGAATGAAAGAAATCATATTTCTTGTTTAACATAATGAATAAATATTTAATTAAGAATATATCTCATTAAAGAGAGATTAATATATAATAAGTGAAATAATTATTTTATGCCAATCAACAAAAATCTTACAGGTAAAGGGGAAAGATCAGGAGCAGGTGAATGATAAGTTGCCATACTAAATTTCCATGCTTTTGTCTATGGAGTCCGAGATACAACAATTATGGCGTCGTTGATAAACATTTCCATTGCTGGAAGTGCGATATACTGCTTTAAGATATCGTAATCAACTGATCGTAATGAAGCTTTTTCGCCCGAATATTTGTATCAGTATTATTATTTATGCAGTTAGGATCATTAAAATTGTAGCAGGAAACCTACTGTTAGATAGAACATTTCTTAATGAAACTTATGCTTGAAAAAATTTTTTAAAAGAGATGCGTAATTGAATGTGTTTATCAAAAAGTAAAATTGCTTTCGAATTCCTAATTCGATTTTCTAATTTTAAAATAAATCCAAAATATTGGGTAAATAGAACAAATTGGTGAGATGAGAAAAACTTTTAATTTTTGTGCAAGGAATATCCACTGATACAAAAAAAGTGGTCAGAAATTATACAGAGTTTTATATTCGAGATATCCAGTATTCATTCCAGAATTAAAGACAGCACATACAAAATAGCGAAATTAGTAATTTTTTTTCAAGGCGGAAACGTTTCACTTTTTTAATATTAAATTATTACTTAAAATTCAATTTCATTTGGATAAAATTCGATAAATATTGCAAAAAGTATAAATTTTGAATATTTAAATCTTGCATGGGTGACATGAAAAAATAAATATTTCGAAAGGAAAATAAATTTCATACTCGAAATTTTTATAAAATAGAAATAATATTTTAATATACGTTAATTAAAATCACAGTTACTTCTTACTTAGCCTTAAAACAAAGACAGTAACTTACATATTTATAATTACTAATAAATATAGAAATAAAAAGGCACTTGAATCATTAATTTGTTATTTTATTTTATTATTTTGCAAAATATACAATAAAGATTCAAATCATTTTATTCTCATTGTAAGTGATTTCAATACATAGAAGCTATCAAATAATTTTCCAAAACTATCTGAAATGTTCTAATTGAGCTTAGTAATAGCCATTTTCCATGAGAAAAAAATTTCCTATAGATATGCCGGAAATTAAAAAATTTTGCAGTAGTTGATTCTTCTGGTATACTTGATATTGAAGTATAATTTGAATATGTTTTCAAATTATAAATATTCTATTCTATATCTGATTCTAACTCGCTCACGCGATCAATATTGAAGCAAATAAAAGTATTCAAAGATATAGATGATAATAAGAATTTTGATAGTTTAAATTAGTCATAATTTATAATCAGCTATTAAAATTGAGTGCAACAACAAACTTAATTTGTCTCTTAATGTCAAATTTCTTAATGTCTTAAAAATAGCCATTAAGAATTTTTTAGATAGCCAATGCTTTTATTTTGCGCAGAAAAATCATTTTCATGTAAACAATCGTTAATTTCCCAATTCAGCAAAATCGAATTACGATCAGAATTTTGTAACGTTCTGAATCGGCTTATAATGCGGTAAATATATAGTATTTCATCACTCTTGTCTACTTTTTTCTAGTTCTGAGATTGCTAAAATCATTTTCTCATAATTAACTACATATAATTAGCAATTAGAAAAGGACAGCATGATATAATTTTAAAATATTTATAAAAAATACTGAATTAATATAATTGCTGCCATTTGCAGGATTAGGTCTACAAACGCTCTGGCATATACCTATCTTAAAATTTCATTTTCTCCTTTAATTAATCAGTCCTGAACAAGAATTTTATATATCATTTTATGTTTATCTTTTCTAAACGTATTTTCTTGAGAATAATTACAAAAATATGTTTTGTAATTGCTATGCATCATATAAGGATGAATTCAAAAATACATAGTCATTTCACGTTATATTCACTTGGGCTGCAGAAGATGTTATTTAATTGCTTAAGGAATACGATACTATCTATATCTATACTTATAATAAAGCTCAATGTGTGTGTGTGTGTGTGTGTGTGTGTGTGTGTGTGTGTGTTGGCGCTCTACAGGCCAGACCATTCAACCTACAGCTACCAAATTTGGCACGTGTATACCTTGGAGGCCGGGAATGTGCACCTGGGGGTTATTTTTTCGAATTTTTAGCTCGAATTTTATTTAAAAATTACGCAAAATTTTGACGCGTTTCTGCTATAACTTCCTGAAAATATTACCGCACAAAAAAGATTTTCACATGAAGTTAAAGATCAAAAATTTATCTTTTAAATGATACTAATGTTTTAAACTTAACATTAAATTTCTATTTTTAATGAATTTTTAAATAAATATTTTAACTATGTTTTTCAATATTTTTTTCGTCAAAAATAAAAATTGAAATTAAGCACGTTTCGCATTCAGGGGTAAAAATTAGCTTTTTTCAAAGTGTTGCCATCACATTGATTAAAGCTCCAATTAAAAATAAATTACATCTTTTTGGAAATGAAATCTGCAAAAATATAATTTTCGGCACGTGTTTGTAGGAAATGAAACAAATATAATTTTTTCTAAAAAATAAATTCAAGAAAAATTATTTTATGATCAATGAAGATATAAACAAACTTATGGCATTTATTGATGGAATAAATCATATATTTTCCTTTTCAGGTTTGAATATTTTACTTTTGTAAATATCGTCTGCGCGTGTGGTTAATTTCAGATAATTTCATTTTCCAGTCTAAATATCTGTACTTTTCTAAATATAGTCTGCTTATTAATTGCATTTTTATCTCTTTTGTTTTTGGCAACTATTGAAATGCTATGTTTACTTTTGATGTGTTTGTTCTATGTAGTACTTTTGTATGTGATGTTTTATTCGAGCGGATATTGAGGAGAATGCATACACCACAAGAGAAAGCACAGATTTTATGGTGGTCATAGAGTTAATTTCCAATCAACTAAATCACTGACTTTTAAGAGTTAATTTCCATTCACTTAAACTAACTGATTTATGAAAATTTAAATATCACTATTCAATAAAAAAAAGGATAATTTTAGATTTTTCATCGATCGCTTCAAAGAAAATACGCCAATCAGCGTGCAGGTTTCTCAAGATTAATTGGCCTAAGATTATGAAAATGGTGAGTTTTTCTAAATTTTTAACATTTAAAACTTCATAAATAAGTCTTGATCTTGGAAAATAGAAACATTCAATCATTTATTTAAAATTTGGTGTGTCCAGAATATTTCTCAGAATATGATACCTTACTGCATTAAATTTAGACTTCATAATTTTTGAAATATATTTATAGGCAGGAACAAAATATTATTATTGATTTCATTTCAATCCTTTTGAAAGCAAAACTAAAAACTGAATTTTATACAGAATCTCAGAAATTTTTGTTGAATTATTGTTTGAGATATTACATAAATTATGAAAAATATTTTGTAGTTAACATAAGACTTAAATACTGAGCAATTCTGTTTGCAATACTCACATTCAATAATAATAATAATTAATAAATAACAATAAAGATGATAAATAAAATAAAACGCTTCGTTTTATTAAAAAATATCTTAATATTAATTGCAATTTCATCATTTACATTTTAAATTAAAGTTGAAGTTTTGCCGGAAATGACAACAAATTAGCAAAATATGTATAGTAAATTGAACGAAACAATCAAAACAGTATAAGTTTGGTATGACTATCAAAATTTGAAGATTAAAAATGTTTTGTTTGAGAATCCTTTAAGAGACCAGTTACTTAAAATATTTAATTGAAAATTGTAGCGAGCGGTAATACTGGCTGGTCGCCAAAGGCGGCTAGTATTAAATAAAGATAAAATCAATTCGCCTTTTTACTTCAAACAATGTTATTAATTAGAATAAAAAATAATGTTCTTTTTATCTATTTTTTATTTTTGTTACAAATTTGATTCTTGAATGGATAGTTAAAAAAAGTTAATTCCTTAATGGATAAAACTTATGATAAATAAAAAGTATCTTACAGAAGTGCCTCTTAAAGCCAAAAAAAGGCGACGTCTTGGGAGACCTTATATTATAGATATTCGGTTTATAGTATATCTATCTAAAAGACTGACTATAAGAGAAAATTCCCGTTGTGAAGCTTAAGGTGCACGTACACACTAGAAGATTTTTCTTAATTTTAACTTTCTAATATATGTTTAAACTCATTTAATATATTTTTAAACTCATTTCAGAGAGAAAAAATCATATTACACTAATTATTAATTAATTAATTAATATTTAATGAGCTAATTAGCATACTTTTTGAAGCATGATATCTTAAATTCTAATTTGTTCAGACACACAATTCTAGTTGGAACTTATGCCTAATATTAGTCTTCATGTTGTCTTCCTCAATCAAGTTATAAAAATATATAGTTTTTTTAACAATTTTTTCATCTACGATGAACAGAAAAAGCGAGTTTTTTTCTGTAATTTTAACTTTTAAATAGCTATTAAAAATTTATTTAAATATATATATCTTTGATTGAGGCTCAAAACATTCGCTATTTCATACAGATTATTTTGATATATAAATAATTGTATTTGGTTAATTTCTTGTTGAGTTATGAATGTTTGAATGAAGCAACATTGCGAGAAAATATCATTCCTCATAGAATGAGTTTTAAAAAACCGTTTCTCGAGTTTTTAATGAAAGCATTTCAAGAAAAATAATTATAACTCGAGAAATATTTCGAATATTGAGAAAATCTTGGTGTCATTTGAAAGCAAAAGGATCAGAAAGCATTATTAAGCAATAAAAAATATTCGATATTTTGAACGATTTTCGCAGTTTCAAGTGTGTACACCTTAAGTCATCAAATAAGATATAAAAAGCCATTTTATTTTCCAGTAATATCTAAAGCCCTAAGTATGATATTTCAAATTTTCAAATACAATGGATGTCTAATAACATTCCTAAGACCAGTAAAATACTATTTATAGTATTATGAATAATTGTCCCGCAAACTTTATTTATCGAGCTTCAAAACAAACATCGTTTCGGGAAAGTTAACAGATACCATAAGCCGTGTTCCGTGATACGATGAATTTTGACAAATCAAAATGGTAAGAAATAATCATGACATAAAAACCCAAAAAAGAAAAAACAATTCAACCCCCCCCCCCCTCCCACACACACAAAAAAATGATTTTGAATGTTGATTTTTCTTCCCGACATGTAAGAAAAATAATTAAAATATCTTCCACAAACGGAAACATTTAGAATTTAACTATTAATACTTAAAGACACCAAACACCTGTCTAACGAAACTACGGCGG
>JAPMOR010109699.1:28056-80740 GCA_026543865.1 Argiope aurantia
GTATTTGGTTTATATAATATTAAAACTAGCATAACTATTTGTGTGCAGGTTCCTATAAAACTGAAAAACAATTAAAAGTAAAAACTGTAGTTGTTTTAAAGTTGCAGAATCAAAGTATATAGCACTTATCCAGATGTTATATTATATTAATGGCAACAATTAAGCAAATAGTTAATTTAGAACCTTGAATTCATATTAAACCGATAATTTAAATGTTTTAAGTTCTATGAAATAAGTTTTCTTCAGTCTTTTAAATTATATAAAGTAACTGTAAATGGGTGGCAGAAAATAAAAATTGATTAAAATATATTACTTAGATATTTTTTTGTTTAATTTTGAAAATTATATTGATCTAAATTACTAATTTTTCACTAAGTAACACACACCTCAAAATTTACGAAGCAAAAAATTTGATGTATATAATATTCAAAGAAGCATGTGATAAAAATACATATGAATTTCTCATCTAATTTTACTTTTTTTAATATTATCATTTTAAATCATAAATTTTAATATATTTAAAAAAAAGTATATTTCTTAAGAACTTTTGCACCTTACAGTTATTGAGATAAAGAAAAAGGAATTCTGAAGAATTCGCCTTTTTACTACAGGAACAGCATTCCACAAAAAGAAATAAAACGAGGGTTTTTTTTTTGGCAAACATTGAGTAATTTTACTAAAACTTTAAAGCAGGTGATTTAAGTTTTCATTAGCAAGCAGTTCTTTAATGTGAAGTCTTCAACTCAGCTGTTTTTTTACGAACTATAATATGCAGAATGGACATTTAAAAAGAGTAGAAAATTGTTGGATCATTTCCTGTATCCATCGAAAAATTATTAAAAGCAGTTTTGTCCTTACAGAAATGTATTCCTTTTAAAGTTCTTAAAACATCAACTTAGATGTACAGTAATCAAATTAATGATGCGATAAGAAGAAAGAATTTAATGTTTAACTTTCATCTATAGAAAGGAAAGAGAATATGCATCGATAAAATTTCGGCTGGGAAAATTAGGGTTTGGAAGTAATCACTACCTGCAATACTATTTATTTTTTCTCGTAAAAGTGGAAATTAAAGTAAAAAAGACCATTGAAATATATGTGGCATGATAATTCATACAAAAAAAAGTTCCAAACCTAGCATTATTTTTGTTTAATCGAAAGTATAACTTTCGAATTGTCTTTAAAACATTTTAGAGTGTGTTAAAGAAAAAATAGCAATAAAAAAATTGAATTGCTTTCTGTATAAGTAGTATGAGTTCTCGGTATTTGGTACAAAATCAATTTCATGAAACATATCTTCTCCTTGAATGGATTTTTATTTCATTATTAATCAAATGTTATAAAAAGTGTCAATGGTTTTAAAAAATATGCTGAACCAAGATATTTCGAATATTTGTGAAAGGTATAAAAATGGAAATTTATTATTCTTCAATGCATTGAAATATTGCACTGATTATAATTAAAAAGAATTGAAAAAGCAATAAACACAGAATATGATAGCTCTTAAAAAACATATGAAGAGATAAAGATATAAAATGGCCATGTATAAAATATTTTCCAAAGTAAAAGATAAATTTCAGGACACGACTTTATTAAAGATAGAATAATCTCAAATTTATTCAGAGCTAGAAAGTTTTATTCATATAGATCTTAAGAATATATCCATAAATAATTCAAAATAATGAATATTCATTCTGAAATAATAATTACATTCTGTACTCAATAACACATTTTAGTTCTAAATTATCAGAACAAATGTTAATTTTTAATGAAGAATGGTTTGTAAACATAAACTTTAGGAAAGGAATTCTAGATAAAAGACATTCTTAAGGATAATTAAATTCATCTCAATATATTTTACAGAATATTTCTTGCAAAATCCGACATTCCGTTAAATTAAGAGTTTCGTTGTAGTGAACACAAGTTGAAATAGTCCAAAAAGCTCAATAACATATAATATCGACGAAAATATGAACATGAAGTATTCAGCAGAAGTACTGTAAAAAGTACAAAGAACAAAACTTATAATAAACGGCAACACACAATTAGCAAATCATTATTAAGCAACCGTAACAGGACAAACCATCCGAGGCGGTTCGACTGGAAGAAAGAACTTATAAGATAATTCATGTCTATCAAACCCCTGCTAATCTTTACTGTCTACTCACTTTTGCTGAACTTGACTCCCGATACATTATTGACTTCACTATACAGTTGGTTACTCAGCACATGACTTGATGCTGCCCCAGTACTTGAAGGCGTGATTCAGTACACAACTCAATATTCAACTTATGACTGACAAATCGCTTAAGATCAACTGAATTGACTGAATACCAGCTAGGTCTCCCGGCTTATTATAGATTACGAAACAGTGTATAGAAAATTCTAGATGGATTGGCGCACTTCGGGTCCTAATCGTTCTTTCACCAGCATTCCTATTAACTAGAATCTTTCATTTCGTCGCCAAGTCTTCAAATCCCGTTAAGCAACATTACAAATGAAAGGATACCGGTTCAACGATCTGGCACCGTTAGAGCTCCCCAATAAAATGCCACCCTTACGATGAGATTCAATGGACTGAGAAACAATGTTAAAAATTCGTAGCATTGCCCCACTCTTCAAGGACTTTTTCCTCCGCAGTCTCATTACGTAAGCAAATAAACAGTAAAATGTTTTGGGGCTAGCAGGTCTCTGTGAATAACTGATTTTCGTGTTGGGCTACTTCCAAATTTTGTTCCCTTTCTTGGCGATAGCAAAATTTCCTTCCCAATCCTTTCGCAACTTCGGTCAGTTCTGTTTATATATCCAGATTTGATATGCTTCTTAAAATATAAGGATTCCAAAAGAATCAAGCTATCTATCGTAAAAGGGCATTCCGTAGTGAAATTTTGCCAAGATGATTGGTCATCGGAATTCACAGACCCTTTATATCAAGATGCTGGAACATTTCCTTCCGGACATCATTCAGGCTGCCATCGACCCATCGCTGTCATCGCGGATCCACGGACCTCAAGTCCACAAAAAACAAAATATCAAAGACATAAAACATGATAAAGATTGTTCTTACAACCAAAGTTTCAATATTATTTCTCATATATTTAATGACTGACCATCGAAATGTTTGATTCAATATGGTGAAAATATTATAGTTATATATTTTATTGATAAAAATTTTATCAGATTTATTTATGCTCTCATTGATAAAAATATTAACAAGATTGATTAAATTGGTTATATTAATATATATGGTTAATGGATATATATGATTATTATTTATGGATGATAAGAAAAGAATTTTTGGATATACAAACTACCTTTGATTATCAACCATCAGAAAAAAAATTCTTACCGAAAATCGTTTGGTGGGTGTACGATCAATAGAATAGGAAGCTCGAGTAACGATTTAACAAAAAGTAATGTCGTTTGAAAACAAGAAAGCAAGAAGCCAAGAAAACTAGAAACATAGGTAGTAAAACAGTCTAAACATATATACAACACTTGCAGAAATCAACCGCGCACAAATAAATATTAAATTGTTATGATCGAAACTACCAAGAGAAAATTCGTTTAACTATTTACTTCCGCTCTAGTTTTGCTTTCTGGTTTTTATAGTCTGTGGAACAAATCATCGAATTTTCCCATTAGGTCCGGATATTACCTCCGAATAAGTATATCACCAAATTTCCTGTATATTACAGAATTTTTATTTTTATTGCCAAAGTCATCGAATTTCAGTCAGGAATAGTTGATCTGGCATCTGTTCAATATCCATTAAAATTATATGTGAATCTATCTTTTCCAGGAGCTGCACTAATTTTGCAAGAAAGCAAAATTACAGATTTGAAAATGGGCTACGCTAATATGTGAAAAAAAGCTTGAATTCATTTTAGCAAGAAATTAAAAGAACAGTTACACAAATGAAATATTTATGAAAAAATTTCGTTCAAAAAGATTTATTTATTGTATAGAACCAAATGTTGTAATTCTCTGATTATAATATTCCAAAAAGTAATTTATCTTAATTTTCTTTCACCAGAATTAGGTTAAAAACACTAAAAACTATAAAAACATAAAATACAGATTTTTTTTCTATCATTAAAAAACTGCAGAAAGGTCAAATTAAAAACAGAAATTCCCAGCTTGAATGAAAGCAGAAAGAATGGAAATATATTTCATGGAACATAAACTAGAATCTGATTTCGAATTAATGATTATGTTTTGACTCCTTTTAAATGCAATTCCGAGAATATTTCAAAATAAAGAATTGATTGTAATAGTACCAAATTAATGGCTTCAAGCATTGAAATTGAGCATTTTGACATTTGAGCAAATATTATAATGGAAATTTGAATAATTTTGAACCATACAATTAACATTCCAATTAAAAGCATTATTGAACAAATTTCTAGGAAATTTTCATCTGTCCCATACAAAGCATTCATCACACGATAAGTTTTTTTCATGATACATATTTTATTAAACATTTTTTTAGAATGTTCACGAATGAAAAATTAAAATGTAAATCCTTCTGCATCAATAACTTAGGATATTTTTTTTTACTTCCAATAGGAATATGAACGTTTTATGGTTTTTCCCCCTTCTGTTTTGAATTCATATTTGCGCGAAATGGAATATAGGTTTATCATCCTATATCCACTGTAAGGGTGAACAAAAAACAATTCTATAATACATCATAAAAAAATAGATATGGTACTGGAGCAAATGTATAATATATACATAATGAATTGTATATCACTGAAGCTAAAAGAGTTTTAACACAGATTCACATATTGTCTTTTTTGAACAACGTTTTAAATTAGTTATTAATTATTATGGATATTTTAAATCTATTTTATAAACAGATGCATCAGCAACAAGAAAATGTTTATTATTCTTTAATTTTTATCATTATTTCTTCCACATAAATGCCACTATTCGCAGATTTGGAGTTTTTATTAACTGATATATTAACTAATATATATATAATTCATTTATTTTTCTTATTAAAGAAAAATAAATGAATTAATTGGCCGACATCAACCACATTTATCGTCAATCTGTCATATATTTGAAAGAAATCAAAAACATTACTCCACTCCTTATCTGCAAAAGGTAAAAAACAATAATATAATTCAAATATCCAAACATTACGCCGATTTCACCAATTTTTATTTCATGTAGATATCTTGAGCTCTAGTTCATTATCGATGATTATCTTTTCCTCCCTACACTCTTAAATTTCAAGAGACATCGTAGATTAAAACTTCGAAATTTAGCATCTCACCTCAGCCAACATAGTTAATCAAGCAGAATTCTCTATTTTACAGTGAAAGTATATTTTAAAACAAGATTACATTCTTTATCATGAAATATATTTAATTATATCTAGTTGGTATGCTCAAATTAATAAAATTATATTTTCGTTAAAAACTGGTTGATGAAGGCGATTAATTACTTTTTTAATTGTATGTTTTTATCTCAATCTGAATATACAAACCAACTGTGGTGTTACAGATAAACAATTATCTAAGATAATATGAAACATGCTTTTGAAATTTAAATAGGATACTAAAAATTCCTGTTTAAATTAGAAACTAGAAATTACTGAAAAAATATTTTTAATGGAGAGAGAAGGGTTATTTTATAGATTTATGAAATAACAATCGTGGCTTATAACCTACAGTAAAATATTCATCGTATGAATAAAAGAATAACATAAATCCGTTCCTAATAGAATAAAGATACTTTATTTAACTATTTTAATAAAAAATGTTTTCACTTACATTTTAAAAACCTTTCGCTTTACTTTCTCAGATAAGAACAGAAAAAATTATAACTATAAAAAAAATATGAGCTCAAGATCTAGACGAATATCCCCATTGCATACCTTTCTAGATAAAAATACGTTTTTGGAATTATTTCAGTCTATCTGTGTACAAGTTCTCAAAGCATTGATTTCAAAAAAGTTTCCAAGTAGAAGGATCAAACTTAATATATGGACCTTATGTAAAATTTGAAAACTTCAAATTTTACGAACTGGTTGTCAACTGAATTACGGTTGTCAAAATAAATATAAGTTAATACGATAATTACATATTGAAGAAGGTCGAGTAGATAAAATTTTATCCATAGATTTAACATCAACATATTGTTACGGATTCTATTTCCTCCGTCGCGGGGGTGCGGGGGTGCTTTTAAGATTTGTTGGTCGATTCTGAAATAAACAGTCCTTTAGTAGAAAAAAAACGGCGACTTTTATTTGACACGAAGAGACGATTATACAGAGACGACAACTATATACAGCCTAAACGTATACCCAGAACACAGCAGCACACTATAGAAAACAATTGCCCACACAAGCAGTAATCAACCGTAGCAAACAAAGAGGCCAGACAAAATTCAATAGGAGAAGGAATCCTCGAAGCTTCGCTCTATTGTCTCTCCAAAAGGTTGAAATTCTCCACTGTCTCCTCGCTTCAGCTGTATCCAACTGCCGACTCACTACATGACTGGCTACTCCTCAGAGGGCTCGATGCTGCTTCCACAATAGACTCCTGGACTCGGCAGATAGATCAGTTCAGCAATAGTTTGGGCTCCACACAACGCTTGTACTTCGTCGGACTATTCCGCGCTGCTTCGTTATCCTCTCGACGACTCATTACTTGTCTACGATTCCACATCTGGTTAGGATTCATTGCAGTTTGAGAATGCTGGCATTTTATAGTTCCCGGGAGGTGGCCCGAGAAGGTTCTGGGCGTATTTCAGTTCGTATTGGACAAATTGGTCAAATTTTCGAAGTTTCCAGCAATATTTAATTTGTCGCCAAATTCGTCACCAAGTTTGTCTCCAAGCTCTAGGATCACTGACACGGCACCCGATCGGCACCTACAGGGATGATCGTAAAACGATCTTTCTTACGATGAAACTATTAGTGCTGGGAAGCAACTTTACAGGTTTGTAAAAATATATAGTAGGTATGTATCAGGTTTAGATTCAAATCCATTAAGAAATCGACTTACTAATAATTTGTCGATTTACTAATAATCTCGCTAATAAGTTCTTACTCAATTATTGTTCACCAACAGCATTTGGTTAATAAAATATAAGTACATTTATTCAATTATGCGAGAAAGTTTTGGGGGAACAACTGTCTTCGTTTCTTCACTGACTGTTCTTCTATATCTTATCTTCTATATCTTACTTAAAATTTCAAGGTTCTATTCCATTAATTAAATTTATATTATTGTATAAGCAGAGACGCACATTTTAAATTATCATATTATTTCTTTCAATATTACTACGTTTAAGTATTGGATCGCACCCAATACTTCCTAAAACTATCTCTGTAATAAAATTAACTTTCAATGTACATGAAGAAATAACGTATTTTCATCATGCGAAAATATACATATTTTCTTCATTTATTCAATAATTTTCAGAGGTATTTTTTCATAAAATTAATCTTTAGTGATTAAAATTTGTAAAAAAGAAGAAATCGTATTACGAAATTGGATATAAAGTATAGAAATTTTATTTAATTTTCATTTTTTTCTGCCAATAAAGATAAAGCGTTCTGATTCCATATCAAACTTAAATATTTAAAGAAAAAAAATTGTTAAACTTAAAATTTCATGTTGTAACTTGTATATATTCTTCAAGTTTCTTACCATTCTTTTTTACTTAAATAAGGAATTTTCATGCAACTAAGAAATTATTTAATAAAGTTTCCATTTAATTAGCAATAATGAACATTGCTTCAAGTTAATATATTTAATTTTAAACCGTTTCATTTTTTTTCTTATTTCTATGGTTCGCGTCATTTTGAAAGTGAAAAGATGAATATAGAAAGAGTCGATGCCAATATGTTTCAGTTTGTTACAACTCGCCAGAAAATATTTATATCGGAAAATGAAAAACCGATTTAATTTTTAGTAAATTCTCTTTAAATAAAATTCATTTAAGGAGAATATTCTAATTAACTTGAACAAAGTAGCGTTATATGCATTCTGAGCACATTATTAATATTTTTTTAGGTCTTTTAAATTCAAAATATTTCATCAGTTTCATTAGGGCATATCCTTACAACTTAACTAACATTACATATTAAGAAAAACTCAGCAGTTTAATCTAAGAAGTATAAATATATAGAAGAGAATTTCATTTATTATCTGGTATTGTCACCAAATTTATACGCAGAAACTCCTGAACGATTTTCTCCCTTTAATTTGCATGATTAATGCTTTCCTTTTCCGCTATTTTTTTCCGAAATTCCTATCATCTCCTCTGACAGACACGTACTCAAGGAGAACAACACATTTTCTCAAAACTGTTTCGTTTCTTGAAATAAAGATATCTATTTATTAATACCTCAGATTAGAGACAGGCGCATTATTTTCTTTTCGCTGTATTTAAATATTAAACTTTCACTTCCACCTCTTGTTAATTCAGAGTAAATGATGTAGGAAATGTAATCAGATTAAAGTAAGAAACACAAAATATTTCAACACATTACTCTATTCATTAATCTTCTATGAAATATTAAGAAACATTTATGCTTAACGCTTCAGCACACGCATCCAATTTTTTTTTTTAACATTAGGATTATCGTCGAGTAATTTTGACCCAAAATTGTCATGTATTTACTCATTCTGTTATTGGTATAAAAATGAAATGATTAGATTATACAAGTGTTTTTCCATGCAGATAGGCTCTTATTTAAGATATTGCGATTTTTAATAAGAAAAACCTAAATTGAACGTATCCCCTTTTTTCCATACTTTTCTATATTCATTTCTATATTTTCCCATACAAAACTTATTTTTAATATAAGTAGATTTTCCATGTATAAAAATAAGAAAATCAACATTTTACATGTAGTTTACATTTGAAATTTCTTTAGAAAAAGAAGCTTAACTATACCACTTTCAAAATTCTTATCTTTTTTTTTTTCATTTTTATATATACTGAAAGAATTGTCTTATTATTTCTCATTCAGAATAAAAGGAATTGTTAACAAATTTTAAGATAATTTATTCATATTATAAAAAGAATGTTTTTTTATATATATTTATTTGATATATTTTACGGGCAAGAATGGATTCGATCAGATTTTCTGGAATAATCAGAATCTGCATTTTATTTCGATTCTTTATCATGATTTCATTCCAGAATTTCATGAGTATATGACGAATCTGAGCTATCATCGATAAGATCACTGAACATACTTATAACATTAAAAGAATTTCATGAGTATATGACGAATCTGACCTATCATCGATAAGATCACTGAACATACTTATAACATTAAATGAATCTGAACGCTAGCACACGCAGGAGACAATTTGACCTCAATATTCTTGTAAAAAAAACTGAAGTACATTATTTCATTGATTTCTGTTGTTCTAATCTACCTCTAGTTCCCATGAAGGTATCGGTAGTAACAAGTATAAACCTTTATACATTCCTAGAATTTCTCAACAAAAGAGAAAAGTTGGGGTCAAAAAGACCCCGTACCTGTACTGACGTGTTAATGTTGTTATAGTTTTGACAGTTTCATTTATTGAATTGACTTTAATTAAAACGGCAGAAAATGAAATTGATTTACAATAGCTATCTACGAATATTTGCAGTTAGTATAGAAAACGAAAATTCAACCTTCAGTAGGCTACAAAGTTTATGCACTACCTCACTCACAGAGCAAAAGAAAATCTTAAGACGCCACAGTCAAATCGGCTCCGCTTTTAGCTAAATCAGTAATCTTAAAGAAATATAACCAGATAAACCGAATACAGCCAAAAATACCGAAAATCACTTGCCACACTAGCTCAATGAAAACCCAATGGTGACTCCTTCAGTGGCGATGGCATTACTTTTATGTACTCACTGAAGCCTGCTGAATAGTGTAGAAAATAGTAAACATTTTTAAAAGCTAAGTTTCTAAATAAGTCTAAATAATTTAAATTTATAGAAATCGTAATATTTAGAAAGAAATTCTGGAACAATTCAAAAAAATAATTCAAAAGATCAAACCAAATCTAATTTTTAAAGAAATAATAAATTATTGCTCTGCTTCCAAAGAATATTAAACCCGTCTCTGGGCTCTGACTGATATTAAACATTGTTTCACGAATTTGTTTCTTTCTTACATTTGAAATTGCTAATAATCTATGATATCTTTAGATGTTTATCAACTTTAATTATTCAAAGTGTAATTAGTTAATTATCATCGTAATTATCTTAACTAGCAAGCAAATTCAAACAACACTTTACACTTTCTTAGTTACCGATATTCTAAATTAATTTATTTTACGTTTTACCATTGTAATGTTTTCTAGTAAGGGATTTCATCTTGAAATATTAACGAAATATATTTGAAAAGGCTTATGGTCTAACCAAGATCAGATGGCTCAAGTAGGATAAAGAAATAAGAAACGAAACAATAGACATGTTTTTGTCAGAAATTAATTGATTTCAGTATTTAGCATTTAAATTGTCCTATAAACATCTGTAGTCTATAAGAATCAAAATTGTTGACTTAACTGTAATAAATATTTTACACTGAAAAAATTATCCCTGAAGATTTATTTTTTTTAAACTTTATCTAAAATACTAATAAGTTTGCACTGGCATTAAAAATGAAGAGAATAAAAATTATAGCACAAGAATTAAGGAAAAAAGATATATTTAAATAATTAAAGAAGTACTATTTCGTTTCTAATATTTTAAACACAAATTATAACAGAATGAATGTATTCATGATATTTTTCTCGCAATTCATGCATATATATTCTGTTGTGTTTCCTCTTAGACATTTTCCATTCTTCTAAAACGTTTTTGTTATCTTTTTGTCAGAAATTTTCTTAAAGAGAATAAATCAAAATTTTTCTTCCAGCAGATGTTAAATTTCTAAACAAATTCGCACATTTCAACGAAAGCGCCATTTACCTTTCTTAGCATTTCGAAACATATCTTTATTATCTTTCTTCGGAAAATTTTATCACCATAGCAACAGTAGAAAAATTAGTAGAGTAAAGAGGAAACTTTTCAAAATTCCTTTGATAATGAGTTTGTTTTCTGTTGCTTTCAAGCATTGTCATATCCTCTTTTAAGGTAAATTCCAGCATTGGAATAATTAAGGAAAATCAGAGAAAGAGACATCGTTTTTAGTTAGTTGTCTCGGTGAAAACGGGACAACAATTATTGCATTCTGAAACAGCATTAAGCAAACTAATGCATTCTGAATCCGATTAAGCGAAATCATTATATCTGCGCTCTATAGGTTTTGCAATGACTTTGCACCTTCAAATTTGTTGGAGCATTATCTGGTTTGCACTTAGGGTAATTTTCCTATTCGATTCAGAATTTAATTAAATACTCGAATTAGCAATAAATGCATTAATATTGCCCTGTTCCGATTTAATTCTGTGTGTACCACAAGCCTGTAATTTACTCAAAATAAATTTCGATACATGGAAAGAAGGCACCTTTTCTTCTGTTCAAATTAGAGTACTTCAATAACAAATTATTATAATACAGGGAAAGGACAAATTTCAACCTGTTATAAACTCTTGAAGTTGTAGTACAATAAAATTGGGTATTCAGTCAAAATGAGTAAAAATTTTGTAGGAATGAAGATGATTTCCATCTTTTTCTATTATTTATTTTCTTCGATTTTTTTCCTTAGCTTTAGGTAGTAATTTTTAAATAATTTATTATGGTTTTCACCTTGATTTTCGACATGTTATTTTCAAAAAGCGCAGTTTTTGAAAAATATAACAAAATCAACATTTTTCCAAATATATATTAAAAATTAAACCGTTAAACTATTATTGCATTTAATTCAATGTATTTGTTAGATTTATAATTAAAATCTTGCATGATGAACCTACTAAAGCTTAATACCTTCTTAAGAAATTACTTTTTAACTGCATACATTGATAAAAGATTTACTGTTGCTTAAAAATTAATGCATTACTCGGGTAAATTTTTGAGAACAGTACGATTGATATAGCATAATTAGACTAATAGATTATCAAACAACTTCTTCAAATTTTGATATCAAAATATTGAAAACAACTGCATTTTTGATAAATTATGATTAATATGTTATTTATTAATACTAGGTTTTCAATTAATATAATCAAGAACAGCTTTTTGCGGCTTAGGGGCATGGGATAGGAAGAAATGAATAGAGTGGAATTACTTGAATCACCAGTACGAGGTACAGATATGAAATGAAATGAAATACATACAAAACAATAATTGCCCTAAGTTTTTAAAAATAATTTCAAAGATTCTTGTCGATTTATTACAAGATTATTTTAATTGATATTTATTGATAGGAAATTCCACCCTTGTCAACCTTGCTTTGAAGGTTTTAAAGAAGATTTCATCCATTAAAATACTATTGAAAAAGATAACTATAGGAGTTAATTATTAAAAAATCATTCTGTTATAATCAATTATACAGGACATAGTATTATTTAAATAAAACTGTTCTTCGAAATTGAACGAGAAATAACAAGCGCTCACACGAGCTGCGGTAGGGACTCTAGGAATACTTGTGTCTCTTAAAGGATGGGAAAACATAACATCGTCCCGCACCAAGGGCAGAAAAGGTTATTTAAATATGAAATATTGCATTGTAAAGAGATGATGCTTCAATTTGTAAAATTTAAAACGAAATAATTTTACAATCCAGTGCCATTTAAATGATTAAAGGTTGAGAAATGGCTCTTGTAAGTAATAAATGAGCCTTCTCCAACCCGGTTTCTTAATTTATTCAAGTAGACATCATAGAAATAGTAAAATATTAATACCTATTACTTAAGTTATATTGATTCAAAAAATTGATTAAAGAACATTTTGCATTTTTGAATATAAAAATTAGATTTCTGTTAAAAGAAAACTGCAACGTGTCGGTACAAATTTTATCAAATCTCTCAAAAATTACTGGAGAAAAAGCGTAAAATCAAACAAACTATTTTTTTAAAAAAAGAATGATTTTCTTCTTAATTTGTTGAAACTAAAGAAAACGCTCTGCAGAATTCTAAATTAAGACTCCAAAAATTTGTATAATATATCAAAAAAGGCTAGAAGATCCATTTCTTTAACGACATTGAATAATAATAATTACTGACTGAATGAATGAATGATAAATAAACTGTAGGTTTTAAAAATCCCAAAATAATTGCATTCTGTAATGTGTGCGAACAGGATGTTGACGTTTTAAAAAAAAAGAGAGCAATAAAAAATTCCACGGCTATACTTTCAAACATATGGCAATCTGATACTAATTATTCACTTTTGAACTTGTTGCTGTCAATTTTCGTGTATTGCTGCTTTTTTAATACAAAAGGCCTGTAACAAAATTAAAATAAATTTTAAATAATTAGTCCTTGATATAATCCAAAGTTTCACAACTCCTAGAAGTAAGAAAAATGAAGACTATAATAAAAGGCCGAGAAATTATTTTGAAAAGAACTAAATTTTTTTATAAATGCTTTTATCCATCAATGGTCTGAAAAAACAAAGCAATTTTGTAAAAAAAATATATAATAAACATACTTTGAGAATAATGATTCCATAATATGTTGGAAAATATGACAACATTGAACTTTATAAATATTTTTTGTTAAGAATATATTCTTGTGTAACTAGAATTGATTCTATAATCACTGAGAATAAATGTGGTTTTTAAATATAGTTATTTTTGAATATATATGGAAACACTGGTAATAGGGGCGTAACACATTTTTATGCATTTTCACATTACTCATCTCAACACATGCTCTCCGCAGTTAGTACTGATCTTCCAGTTTCATGATTCAAACTCAGTATTTATTTTGAACTATTAAATCCTTTGAAAATTACTCTGTCAATATTTTCTATCAAATTCATTCATTCACTCATTTTATTTTATTTCAAAACATTTCCAACTTTAAGTACAAGTTTAAATTAATTAAACTTTTTCATCTCATAAGCATGTGAGGAGTACTATACTTCGGTTTCAGAATTCCACTTTAACTTTGATTAAATTGGGTCCATACAAAAATGTTTTGCCTGAAGGATTTACTTTTTTATTCAAAACTAAGATTTTATATTGATGAAGGAATTTCAAAGTTTATTTAAATCATCCAACGAAAGATAAATATATACACCTTAATTAAGCAAAACTAAAGTAGTTTACATTCATGCAAATCACAGCCTTCCTCAAAGATATTTAGCCCTGAAGAGATAACTTTTAATTGAAAGAATTCTTTTAATGTGATTTGGAAAAAGGAGAGCAGAGAGTTCTTTTCATCAAATTAAGTTCGAAACTAGTACGATAAATAACGTTCTTACGTTGTGATAAAAAGCTGATTATCTTGAGAGAATATCATATTACGATTTGTTGCTTAAAACTTTTAAAAGTATTTTATTATCATAATTAAGGGCAGAGATGAAGAAATATATAAAAAAAAATTTATTCAAGACATTGATCTATTTTATTTCCTTAATTTTAAATGTATTTTTCATTTATTTTAAATATTTGTTTTTTAATTATTTTTTCATTATTTTTATTTTTATTTAAACGTAAATTTATTTGTTTTTAATAGTTCTTACATGTAATTTAAATTTGCATGTGCATACTAATACTGAAATTCGCTTTACAATATCATACGCATACTAATAAAGATCAAATAATATCTTTAGAACTTCATGCGATTAAATTGTGTCAGATATTAAAATTAATTCTCGAAAAAAACCAAACTTACAATTTATTGTATGTAGATTTATATTATCATGTGTAAGATTTCCCCTAAAAGTTTCTTCATAAATCGTTAAACATACTAAATTTCAAAATTTTCCAATTTATGTAAGTATCTATATTTTTGTTATGTGAATCAATAAATATACTATTGAAAAACGTTTTTCAGTTTCTTACCTCTGTACCCAATACTGTTAATATATTTTTTTAGAAAAATATGTTAGAACTTTATTTAAAATGTTAGTCAATCTTCTGTACCTAAAAAAACTGAGTTGTAAATCTTTGAATTTCATCATTTTAACCCATTCAGCGTCCATCTCTATAAAACTATGATCACTCATCTTCTTCGAAGTGGTTATTGAAATACTTTAACTAACTTTAACTTTAATACTTTAGTTAAGTAACTATAACTCAGTTTTGATCGCAGAACACTGTCTCTAGCTTACATTATTTAAAATTTCTGCAAAGAATAATTTACTTTTATTTAATAGTCTATAAAACTGAGATTGTATACAAAATTAGAATTCGATTTTTCTATAAATTCATAATTTTTATTAAAATAATATAGAATATAATTATTTATGTGCGTCAAAATATTTCCCATTTGTAAGCACATTTCTATTTCTAGTAGTTTAGAAAATAATATTTGATCCAAGATTAAAGTGAACACGCTAAATACTCCTTATGCATAAGTATACTGAATTCAATAAATCTATATAATATTGATTCGATTAACAGAATCTGTGAAATAAAATTTTTGTACAATAAGACACTAATACTGAAACCAAGCATAAACTAGGTACTGTTTCGAAATAGCTGAAAGATTATGCCTTAAAACGATAAATTGAATTAGAAATTTTAATTCTCATGACTGTTCGACATTTAGTTAAAACGTATATTAAATTTCTGAATAAAATTGATTTGTATTACAATTTTGAATACTGTCCTTACAATTCAGTTGATTCAATTAACTGTATGTGCAACAGACATTGTGTGAATCTTAGCTTAGTTGAAATATCAAATATAGCCTAGGCAGATTTAATTACATAGAGTCTTTGCTTTCAAAGTATTAATTTAGGAAATCGAATAAAAGTGTAAAAGTTAAAATCTAATTTTGTTGGTCTTTGATGTAAGCCATCTGCAATAGATGAATTTTCATCTAATATTCAATATCTGAATCTGTGTTTATTCTAGAACATGTATTTCTAGAAGGCAATTACAGGATACAACATAAACTTAATTTCTAAATTAGATATCTTTCTTTCACAGTTACTGTACTAGATGGATGTATTTGTTACAAATTTAAGTAAGAGAGATAGTTTCCATTGCCTCAAGCATGAATAAAACCTTAAAACAAATAAAACATGCAATTTCACTCTGGAATCAATGTTTTGAGTAAAATATGTATTGTCTACTTTTCAGAAGTCAAAATATTTAATAAATTTAATTTGTCCTTGTTACTTTCTTATTGCTTTCTTAAAATAATAAAAGGAAGCGAATTAAAAAGTAGTAGAATTCACTGAAAAGTATTTCTCATAAAATACAAAGATGCTGGCTTTGCAAGCATAGAAGCTACGTTTTTGTTATTTGATAACGAATAAACTGAAATACATGGCTATAATGCAATGTAAATACATGTCTTCACGAATAAAAATTCAAGCCAAGTGAGTAAAAATCCATCGCAATCTTTATTAATAACTATCCGCCTTTGGCGATCAGCCGGTTCGTCAGCATTAATGCTCGCTGAAATATTAATATATTATGTAACTTCTCAAAATAGTTTCTTTCAGCAAAATATTTTTAATTTTCAAATTTTAATAGTCAAATTATTCACTGACACTATCCACTTATTATTCACTTATAATACGGCCATGAGCCATTCTGTTCATTATATTACGCGTCTTTAATTTTCTATTAGCACGCGCAAAATTCAGTTTTAAATTAAAGTGGAAATATTGAACATACACTGAATATAAGGAAGTCTTTTAGTGAATCTCAGTATGTTTTTAAAAAAATATATGAGAACTGAAAGCAGAGTCGTTCGGCATTGAAGTCTTATGTGTACTACAGAATAATTTTCATAATTTATAATATCTCAAAGAACTAATGAACGAAATTTTAAGGACTCAATGAAAAATAGAGTTTTTAGTTTTATTTTTAAAAGGATATAAACTCTGTCAATGATATTTAATTTTTTTCGGAATATAAATATATTACAAAAAAATATGAAATTTAAATTTTAAGCAGTCCTTAGACCTAAGTAATCCTATTCTGAAAAATATTCTTGTCTCACCAACTTTTAAATAAATAAACATTTCTATTTTCTGCATTCAAATCTGACCGATTTATTAAGTTTTGAATATTACAATATAGGAACAATCAACATTATCATAATCTAGGCCAATCACTCTTGAGAAACTCTGGTAGATGATTGGCTTCTTCGAGCCGGTCGATGAAGTGATCTATAATGAATCTTTTCTATCGAATAGTAATGCTCAAATTTTCATAAGTTGGTCAGCTTTAGTTATTGATTTAGTTGATTTGATTGTAACTCTTTATTTAAAATATTAGCTTTTTAAGAATATTTTGTTAAATATGACTCACAGAGCACAGAATATATTTAAAATTTTAAATTTCGTAAATTCATTAGCATTCATTGACACAATTTTATAAAATATAATTATTCCGTTTAGACCATTTGTTAACAGATGAATGCTTGTTCCTAAAGGTTTACAAATTAGCTGTTTGGCTCCAAATAAAGTACATATTAAACAATATTCGCCTTAAAAAAACTGTTTAAAGGATTTCGTAATATAGGTATTGTGAAAGATCATAGAAAACGTTTACATTTCAAAAAATGTCATGTTTCATATTTATTAAATTTCATAGAAGCACGGACTAAAAATTACATTTTTATATATTTAATTTGGAATAATTTATTTTTTTAATTTGGCGATGTTTTAATTAAAGTTATTTTTGTTCCCACTAACTTGCTCGTGCACTTAAATTTTATTTTTATTTTGCGCGAAATAAATTGTTGAAAAATATGATTAAATTATTTTTAAAAAATTCATTAAAAATAGAAATTTAATTTATTTGTTAAAACATTAGTATCATTGAAAGGATTATTTTTTAAATTTCAATTTGATTTAAAAACCATTTTTTGCTGTAATATTTTCGGAAGTTATAGCGGAAAACGCCAAAATCTCACTTAATTCTTAAGTCAAGTTCTAATTAAAAATTCAAAAAACATCTCTAAGAGGTGCACATTCCTGGCGTCCAAAGTATACACGTGCCAAATTTGGTAGCTGTAGGTAGAACGATCTATCCTGCAAAGCGCCAACACACACACACACACACACACATTGAGCACTATTATAAGTATAAATATGAACGTGTGCGTGTGTGTGAACAGATCAGATCGTTTTACCTATAGATACCAAGCATGGTACAAATATATTTTGGAAGATGGAATGTGCATCTTATTTCTTCTGAAATTTTAAATAGAATTTTAATTCAAAATTAAGCGAAATTCTTACACTTTCTGCGATAACTTTCAAAAATATTCTTGCATAAAAATTATTTTTATCCGAATGAAATTTTTTTAATCGCCTATTTAATATTATAACAATAATTGGGTTACATTTTATTGTATTCTGGCAGCTAAAAAATGATTAATTTTCAACCATCAAATATATTGTTGCAGTAAAATTCAAACTATTTTCATAACTTCAACAGATACTAAGATTTTCTTTTGTTAAAACAAGAAAGAGTATTTAATATCAATGCAATTTACATGGAAAAAAAAGAGGAAGTTATAGTGCAGAGAAAGTTGAAGCCAATAACTACAGTTTTAATAGCTTTGCGATGTCTTAGGATTGATTAGAAAGGTTAAGATGCAAAATAAACATGAATAAACATAAGTGCATGAAATCCTTTCAAAACACGAATTTAATGATTATGGCAATTCGATGCTTAAAAGTGAGTTTTTGACGGAGTGAAAGATAGGAATTTTGCCTACGACATTTAACTAAAATTAAATACTGCCAATGTCTCCAATGAACCAACTGGTTACCAAATATGACCAGTACTTTATATGAGGGTAGGAAACGATTTAATATTACTGAATAGATGGGAGATAAGCATTTCCATTAGACAGCTGAATACGCTAATGACAAAGTCAACACCACTATGAGGGCAAGACAATATTTTCTCTATACTATTTATTGGTTAATTCCGAACACTTTACTATTTTCCAAAAACAGCTTTCTCAAACAGAAATTTCTGATGTATTTAGTTTAAAGAGAAGTCTTACCAGAACGCGATTATAGAAAAAGTAAAAAAGTATGTCTGAATACGTTTGCACTTCACCAGAAAAAGTATACCCAAGATGTGTGTGTAGCCTTACAATGTTACATGAAGCGACAAAAGGATTCTTCTAATACCTCCTCAGTAAACCCAAGATCTTGCATATTTCTATTATTATTGTCCCAAATGTTTTACGTGGTGCTTTAACAATCTAACATCCAAAGTGAAGTTTGCACAAATTTTGTAATGCATATATTTTAATGGGTGGATTATATCCAGACTAGTAACAATAAACAGACATGAAAAAGGGGTTACTGTTAAAGCAATTAATTTGCCACTCATCTATCTATAGATTTAGAAAAGGCGTCCAAGTTTGATATAAGAGGTCATCAATTTATATTTTCTGGTAGAAAGAGAAAAAAATGCCATCTGATTCTATAAAATGATGATTCTGTTAAATAAATATTGAAACAATAGATTTCTGACAGTTAATGTTGTTCAAACAAAGCATTTTGTACATTAGATTATCCTTGAATTTGACGACGGATTTTCTACAAATATATTGCTAAGGTATGGATAATATACAATTTTTCTTTCCCCGTAACCAAGTTTTTAATAAAGAAAAGACAAAAATCCTACGATATAAAGCATTGGACAAATGCAGAATTCCTAATAATCATGTCGCTTTCAAGCTGATCTTTTTATATTCCCTAAGGAAATTTAAGAATTTCAAAATCTAAAAAAAGTACTTAACACAGTTTCAAAAATATATGAAAACTAAATTTTATGGACATAAAGGTTGCAAAAAATAAGAAAATAGTCTGATAAGGTTGTGTTTCTTATCTAGTTAATATTTACATTTTCCACATTCCAACCATATTGTTAACCCCAAAGAAATAAAAGAAAATCCAAAATATATTTTCAATCCACATTTAATGGAATTAGGAAAAGCATTATATTAAAATTTAGGTCACATACTCGTAATGACTTCACGTATAGAAATCTTAAAAATAGATTTTAGTCGATACAGTATGTAGGTATTCTCTATTTTTTGAAGGAAATGATATCAATTAATATATATTTCAATAATTTAAACGTAAATATCTATTAAAATACAATATAATTATTCTAAAAAATAGGTTTCAAGCAACTTACGTCTGAATATGCTCCAAAAAAGAGAAATAGCTTTTTTTTTATTAATCCTTGGATCCCGCTTTCAGCACATATCCAAGAGAGACATTAACATCCAATACATCTTCCTTCTTTGGAGATATAAATCTGTTTTGTAGGTGACGTTTATGGTCTTTAATAAAGACATCATGCCGCGATTTCCTGACAGATTCTGCTCCTTAGCGGTATGACTTGGCGAACATTAATCTGTGTCAACTATTATTCATGGAATATTTATGGATCCCTAGAAACCTTAATGGGTAAACTATAAATGAAACATAAGTCTATGCTCAGAAAATGTATTGTTTATTTTTATAAATGTATTCTTTAAGAAATTTGTTCAAAAAATTTTTACTTATAAAATTAAATATGATTGTTAAAAAAAAACAAATGCATAAATGATGATATGTAAAAAGACTTTTTCGAACCATTAAATTTGCTATTAGTAGTTTGATTCCCAATCGTTAAATATTGAAAACGAATATGTACTATAAATATTATAAGATAAAAAAAAGTTAAATTTTGTCGATTCCAACAAAAAAATATTTTTACCATAAAATATTTTTTTATGTTCTAAGGATTCAATTAAAACTTTGTCTTTGTTTAAATGTTATTCTGAAACATTTCGATACTATAAGGGAAGACACCAGAAATTAGAAATATTTATTTCCAAATTTGTATTATTGAAAAATATTCTGTGTTTATATAAACATATGCTGAAATCCTACAAATCTGTCACCAGATATTCCAGAGCTTTTACATTTTAATTCAGGTATACACATATTTGACAAATTTTTCTACATTTTAAATGCAAGAATGATAATTAATGTTTTATTTCTCTGATTTCCCACAGCATTTTCCCTTTAAATTTCGAATTTAATTCAGTATTTAATTATAATTGAAAAAAACGCATGTCTCCACAAGCAATAATATTGTTGCAAACCTGTAATTTTTGCTTCCCAACATCAACGTAAGAAAAACCCTTTTACGATCAGCCCTGTGGGTGCAAATCAAATGCCGCGTCGGTGATCTCTGAGCTTGGCGACGAATTTGGGCATTTGGCGGCAAAATGGATATTGCTAAAAACTTAGGGAATTTTATGGGTGCATCCAATAGGAACCGAGATACGCCTGATTGGTCCAAAAATATTCTTGGACCGTCCCCCTCCTGGGAACTATAAAAGGCCGTCAGTTTCAAGCCGGAATGAATTGGCAGGTGTGACAACAAAGAAGAGAAAAAGATGATAATCCTTAACGCTCTGATCGGCTAAGTCCCACCAAAAGTTAAGTCATTCCTCTGCAATAACCCAGCATCCTGATTGGTCACCTACGAACAATAGTTTATCCCTCACCGAACTCAGAAAACCTTACTGCATCACCCTCTCCTACTCCCCTGACAGCTTGCTTTCCTATTGGCCAAGTCATCCCTCCCACTCTCACTCACCTGCAAAGAGCAAATTTCGTTTGAAGAATCAAGGTAGTTTCACTCCTTCCACCATATCATCAGGAACCAACACAGTTCATGCCATCATACCTAAAAGCCAAGTGTAATCAGCCAGTCATGTCATTATGGGGATAGTCCTATTCCAAGGACTATCCCCTTAATGACATGACTGGCTGCTTGTCGGACAAGGTGCCCCGACAAGCATACCATCGAAGTCGAAGCCGGAATGAATTGGAAGTGGTACCGTTATCGGAGTTGGAGTCGTAAACAAGTAACTAGTCGTAGAGAGGATAGCGAAGCAACGGCGGTCTAGTCCGGCGAAGTGCCAGCGTTGTGTGGAGCTCAAGCGAGTGATTCACTGAGCTGTGTGCCGAGTCCTTGTATTTATTGTGGAATTAGCATCGAGTCCTCTGAGGAGTAGCCAGTCATGTAGTAGTGTGTCAGCAGCTGGATACAACTAAAGTGAGAAGACAGTGGAGAATTCCAGCCGTTTGGAGATACCTACGTGAGCGTAGAGTGAATCCACGAAGATTCCCACTCCTGCTGAATTCTGTATGGCCACTTTGTGTAATTGCGGCTGTTATTACTACCGTTTACGACTTGTCAGCTTCGGTTTTCTGTAGTGTGCTGCTGTTCTATGTATATATTTGTCATCTGTGTGTTAGTGCAAGGCTTAGCAGATGGCGCTAAAACTTGGGCCCCGAAATATCATCCAATTTACTGAACCTATTATGAAGCATTGTTCCAGACACTTTTAAATGAAGCAGAAAGTGAGTTTAGTGATAAGGATAATTATACAGAAGAGTTTTTCGATGAAAGTTCACATTCAACTGATTCTGATATGTATGTTCAAACATAATTTTTCTAGTGATAATGTATTTTGATAAATTTATAAAATATATTAATATACCAAGAGATATATATACAGAATTTATAGGTTGATTTTTATACTAGTTCTTAACCTGTATGCTTAAAATGGCCTAGAAAACTGTGCTATGAAAATCACTCAAGCCGATAAAAAAGGGCCAATTTTACCAATTGTCATTTTTTTTTATTTTTCATATAATTGTTGAATTTTACATTATATTGTCTTCTATATACCTTCATATACTGTAAAAATAAATATGAATTAAAAAGTAAAAAGTAATATGATTTTTCAAGAATATTATTTAGCGTAACATGTAATTTAAGAAGAAATTGTTTGTTCCAACGCATTTACTTTCTTCAATAATATATTTTGAAAAATTTCTAAAACATATCTATATATCAAAAAAAAATATCTGCAAAATATATTGGCAGTTTTTCATACTAATACATTCATTAGAAAATTTATTTTGAGTGTAAATGAACTGGGGAGATGCGGTCTCGTAGACCGCATCTCCCCAGTTAAAAGTTAAATCATATTTATTATTATAGTATATGAAGGTATATAGAAGACAATATAATGTAAAATTCAACAATGATATGAAAAATTAAAAAAAAATTGACAATGTGTAAAATTGGCCCTTTTTTTATCGTCTTTTATGACTTTCATAACACGGTTTTCTAGGGAATTTTAAACATACAGGTTAAGAATTAGTATAAAAATAAACCTATAAATTCTGCATATATATCTCCTGGTATATTAATATATTTTATAAATTTTGAAAAATACATCCAGAAAAATTATGTTAGAAAATACATATCAGAATCAGTTGGATGCGAACTTTCATCGAAAAATACTTCTGTACGATTATCCTTATCGCTAAAATTACTTTCTGCTTCACTTAAAAGTGTCTGGAGAACTGCTTCATAATAGGATCAATAAATTGGATGATATTTCAGGGCCCAAGTTTTAGAGCCATCTCCTAAGCCTTGTTTATCACTGGGACACTAACAGGGAGGTGCGGTCTTATAGACCGCGCTAAAAGAAAAAATGAATTATTTTGAAAAGCCTCTGCTGAAATCGATTGAAAAAGTGCACGTGTATTGAAGGTCACAAAACAGGAAGCTACAGGGTCAATCCATTCAAATTGAGCTAAAAATAGAACAGGGGTAACTGAAAATCCATCGCTAGCGGTCTCACAGATCGCACGTCCCCAGTTAAGGGTTAAAAATAGGATATTTGTGGACAGCAAAAATTTGCTGTCCACAACTGACGTTTATATTTAAAGCATAGAAAAGATATACTTGAATGTATGATATGATTCAAACCCTGCAATTTTCCTTATGGTTAGCAAGTAAAATAGCACTCTTGTTTAGATATATTTCGTTAAGGTACATCTCATCTTATTCGGTTTTTAAATAGATATAAATGCATTCATCTTTTATATTCGTTGCATCCTCTGCTGGTGTTTTCGAACAAGAGCTTCAAGTACATATACTCCCATGAACATATCCAACCCTCATGAACATATCCAACCCTTTCCATTATGGTCGATAACGTGAATCTTAGGTCACGTGATTAGATCAATCAAATCTTTGGATTTTCTTTTAAGCTAGCATTATTTTTAAAAATTAAACAGGTCAATGTGAGAATTGCTTTAAATTGTGTGACTACTAAAGGGATTCTTATTCTTTCCAAAAAAGCTCCCATTTGGTCCAGTTTTCCATATAAACATTCCAGGATTTCAATTTCATCCTCGTTTATTAAAGAGTTATGTCAGACTTCTAGATCTGATAGTACTTTGATATTACAATGTCATTTTGAGCCACAAATAATGCCTGCATTCTTTAATCAAGAGCTCTTAACTCATGCTTTAATCGCATATCTAAGCATATTAACTAAATGGATGGCTTATGAAAAATACTTTTTAATTGTTAGCTTTATATATGCCCTTCAATATTTAAGTTCGTTTTTAAAATATAATACAATTTATAATCAGAATATTTAGAGTATTCTGAATTTAATAGTCATTTAGAGTATTCTGAAGAAGAATTTATAGAAACAGAAAACAAGCACTTATGTATTTAAATGTATTGCTTAATAAATTTGAAAGGCATAATATAAGAGATGGAATCATTCTAATGCAAAACTTTGATAAATAAGTTAATCAATTAATTTGTTTGGATTCTACTTTCGTCTTCCTAAATTCCTTTAAATTCAATGCATATAGTACATATAATAAAGGAATAAGTAACCAAAAATATTAGCATTAGGTAATTAAAACCTATAATGGAAACAATCTAAAATTAAAAATATTTTGGAAACGAAACTAAATTATTTCGGAATCGCAACTAAAAAATTTCTGATTCAATTTAAAAAAAAAAAAGAACAGAAAAAGCGCCATTGTAATAAAGAAATATAGATAAGAAAAATGCATATCATGAAGAAAAAGAAAATTCATCACATTCATTGTATTATTCCATACAAGCTCTTAAGATTAATAGTTATTTTTTAATAAGAATGAAAATATATTTCAATAATAAAATTAATAAACACATATGCAAGATATATTCTAGAATATTATTAAAACAATGAAAGTAATCATTTGGCCTTTTACTGACATTCCATAAAAAGTCGAAACTTAATAAGAAATGAAAACGTACTACTTGAGAAAATAATTCTATCTTGAAAATTTATAAACGCAAAGAAGAAACTGTACTTTAAATTGTAGGGGTTTTTTTTACTTACTTACTTACTGCCAAGGAGGAAATATTTCATTTTACATTAGTGAAAAAGGGCACTGGAATGGTACTTTTAATAAAATCCACGAAACTACGCTTGATTGCTTTTATGAGTCTCCTTGAAGAACAAAGAGTATCACTGGTACATATGCTGCACATATATTACAAATAGAAAGTTCTTGATCATTGCCAAGAAACTTTTTAAATTAAATGAATTGTAACTCAAGCAATGCATAATGAAAATAAGAATAGATTTGATATTTTCAGAATGAAATAACTTTACAAGCCTGGTCAGAGTTATTCAATTCTTCCAAGTACATAAATGAGAGGTTAGTCGAAAAGCTGTTGTCAAAATATATACGTCACGTATGAGTATTAAAACTTTCGTTAAATGAGTAAGAAAAGAAGTCTTTAAATGAGTTCTTTATTCCTTTTTTAGGAGTAAATGTTCGATTTTTTTTCAGCTTTTAATTTTCTTTTGTTTAATATATGACTAGGGAGCAATGTCTTCATCATAGTAAGATAGAATTATGAAAAAGAAGGTATCGTAACATATCCCCAATTTATGTAGCTTCCAAAGAGGAGTTTTGAGAAATCTAGATTAGCAAACATTTAATTGTATGGTTTTCGCGTGATATTGTAATAAAGTTACAGAAATTACTGTAATAAAGTTACTGTAAAATTGTAATAAAATTACAGAATTTTGAAAGTATGGGAAATTTGAGCTCGGAAGACACAATTTAAATGATTAGAAAAATAATTAATGTTTTAAGAGCTCAAAAATAGCAATTTAACTAAATGCACATTCACGCATATGAAACGTGCGAATAAGCACACTCACAAGCTTACATTATATATGTATTGTAGATATATTGAGGTGACAAAAATCATGCGATACCTCCTTGTCTCGAACCTTTATTTTTATCCGACAAAGGGCAGCAACTCGGCATGGCATCTATTCAACAACTCATTGAAGGTCCCTCGCAGAAATATGAGCCATGATGTTTCTATACACGTCCTTAATTGAGAAAATGTTGCCGGTGCAGCATTTTGTACAAGAACTGACTTCTTGATTATGCTCCATAAATATTCGAAGATATTGATAATCGGCTATCATGGTGGACAATTCATGCCACATTGTCATTCAGAAAAATTCCGGCATTGTTCGGACGTATGAAATCCGTGAATGGCTGTAAGTAGTCTTGAAATAGTTTAACAATGGCCGGTCAATGGCCGGTTCAACTGGACCAGAGGACCCCGTCTATTCCATGTAAAAAGAGCTCACTCCATTTTGGACACACCAGCCTTCAAAGAGCCTTATTTGGGTCCATTGCTTCGTGAGGTCTACGCCATACGCAAACTCTCCTTTTAACTCACACTAACTGAAATCGTAACTCTTCTAATTTTACTGCAATTGTTCTACAGTTATTTTAAAATCTACGAAATTGAGACTATATTTTTAGATTATAAAATACAATTTCCTTTGCAAAAAAAACACCTTTTTAATCTAATCCCATTCCTTAAATCTATAACTCTTTCTAAAATTAATATCCACTATTAATATCCACTAAACGGCAAGTTAATTGTATATTTAATTAACATAGTTTAATAAAGAACTTTGTTCAGATTCATCAAATTGTTAAAACGATTTGCAATTAAGTTCGTTTTTCTTGGCCTCTAACATTTCATTATAATTTATCGGTCAGAGGGCAATTCATTTTAGATGAAGGCGTTCGAAAGATAATTCTAATTATCTCCGAATTACCTTAAGCCTCATCACAAAACTTGTTAATGGAGTTCCGGCCGGAAATAATGAAGTAACATGGAGGGAACAATTATAGCATTTATTTTAAGTGTCTTCTGTAACATTTCGATTAAGAACATCTGAAATTTCCTTCTGCCGAAATAAAATGTGGGAAATACGCAACCTCTTTGTTATTAATATGGGAGAAATTATCGATTCGAAATTATTAATTTGTGATGCAAGTTTCATTCTCTTTTTATTCTTATTCTGAATTTTTATAGGGCTTAAAGCAGTTTTCAGTGAAGTCGACTTACATGTTTATACCTTAATTACAAAACCTACACCAATAATATTTTATTCGCAGATGGGTTTTACTTATTCGAAATTGTATGAGAATTAAAATATTTATACTGGTATTTCTTTAAAAAATTGATATACAGCTCTTTATGTATCCCAGTTTGTTAGAAATATGTTTTGTCATCAGTCTTAGTGATCAATTTCTGAAAGAAAGTAAATAATTTCCATATATATACTAGGAAGCTTTGTCCAGTGAGTTCTCTTTCGCTCGCCAATTCCGATTTTGTTCGATGCTGAGAGCAATGTTCTTCAGTTTCAGTGTTTAGAGTTTTTAAACTCTACTGGCTATTCATTCAATGCTGGATGCTTAATCTTTTCATTATGGGAACATACAATTTCCCATTGGCCAACTTCTTATTCAAAACGCAAAGCCCCACAATGAGAACATTGTTAAATTATATCTCCAACATATAAATATTGAACAGCTTCCCGATCAGCTTTTCTTTTTAAATTGCCAGATTCTTTCTGACTTTTTTTCTCATTTTTTCTCCATCTGATATCGCTGAACACCCCTCTACTATTAAAAAACAATTCGGAGTTAACATGTGTATTGAAACCCCCGGGGGAGCACCTCGAAATGAGGATGAGGAGCTTTAGATATTTTCGATATGGTGATTGGATCTCCCCAACCTGGAGGGTACACAAAAAGGTGGGGATCTGTCTCCTCCCATCGATGACGGGACGTACATCCTTCTGGAAGAGTTGTACCGTGGCAGGTGAGGGCCCTTAGGACTCAACTACAATTCCCACCAGCGTTGCTGTTGCGGCGGTTCGGTCATTTAGTATTTTTATCTGTGTGCCTTCGAGCGGGTCGGAGAGTCAGAAGTATGACTTAACACGTGTATTTCTAAGTATTCAGGCAATTGCTAGGGAAAAGTGGAAACATTTCCGTTACTCGAAAAAGATAAACAAACCGAAAATAAAATAAATTTCATTTCCGAATTTTCCCATTTTTTTAAAAGAATAATCAAATTAAAATCTATAACCTCTATTTTTCTAGAATTTAGATATGATGACAGGGTTATAAAATCCACTCGTTTATTGAAATATTAGCTAAGTTTTAGAAAATCCCTAAATTCTGTTCACTGATATCATATCTTATGTCCTCTTTATAATGTATTTCTGAATTAATAAGTTAAATCAAAATTAATTCGAATGACATGGAACCAAGCTCATTTTGAACAAATAATCACAAACTCCTGAACTTTATCCCCAGCTTTTTCTTCAAGTACCCTCTCAATAACCAGGTGCTGATTTCAATCATCCTAATCAGAAGTTTGGCCACTCGAAACCGCCCTTCGTTATTCGAATACCTCTTTGCATATGTATTTGCGCGCAGACGATGCCGAGATGATTGCCATTCGCTCGTTGTTAAAAGTAGCATGAAATATACCTCGAGTATAGCCCAGGAAATTCTGGTAAATGGATTTTCACCCAACTCGACTGGAATTCCGAAATCCTATCAAAACTCGTACAAGAATCGGGATCTCCTATTAGTTGAAAGTTGAGGGAGGAAAGGGGCTGATGAACTTTAGTCGTCAAGCACGTTTTCCTCTCATGGAATTTAAATCAATATTTAGTTTTATATTCCTCTATTCCAACAGGAATTGAAAATTTTTATCTGAGTTTGATTGTTTAACTCTTTGAAATATTGCAGTGTATGCTTAATGTTTTGAAAATTTTACGATGAAATTTGAGGAAATGGAATAAAAAGGCTATTTTGTCATTGAAATAGGTTTCAAATTCAGTCTTGTTGATTTCCTATTGCAATGGGAAACTCAAACTTATTTACAACATATTTCATATTTATTAATCTGTTTTAATTTGAAATTTTTTTTAATAATTTTATGAAAATTAATCATTTTGTGTATATAATTTAAATTAAATGAGAAAAAAATAAATTTAAAAATAATAACTGCTGGATTAATTTTGTTGCGTTATTTTGCTTATACTTATCCATATAGATGCTTTATTTCTGTCTTAAAACCAGCCAAATTTTTTCGAATAAAATAGAAGAAAATAAAATGAGAATAGAATAAACAATTTATTTGTAAATTTTATTAACATATCGCTTTAAAATATCTATATGTGCTTTTACATCCATTATCACTGTTTAAGAAATCAAATTGATATGATCATTTTTACTCAAAAGTAATTTGTATTTAGTAATGCCCCACCCCAATTAATGACCATTTTTAAGCAAGGTAATTTGCATTTAGTAATGTCCACTATTATTTTCTATTACTTTTTCCAAATATTTACAGCAATATTGCATTGTAGCCATTCAAAAATTGATCACTCAGTTTAAAAAAAACAAATATTGACACAAACTACTCAATATTAAACATAAAATGTTTTCCTTTTGGAATCATGCTCTAAAGAAATGAATAAAAGAGAACCAATATGTAAAAACACGAGGTAATGATTTTTTTGTATTTTATAAAATTGGATACAACAAGCGCCTGTTTAGTGCATAACCCATCATATAGTTTTTGTTTTAATTTTACTATTAAAAATTGTTCTCAGTAAGTATTTTTAGAAAAATAATTTTAAAAAACATTTGCTCCTGAATTAGATTTATATTTTTTTAAAAGTCAAGTTAGTAAATCATAGAATATAATTTTACAAGTTATATAGTTATTAGAATTTAAATCCAGCACAGTACGATTCCTTAGACTCGGTGAATAGAAATCGCATTTGAACCATACTAATTTGATCAAAAGTTTTTAACAAATTTTCAATAATAAAATATATGGTTCATCAAAAAATATTGATTTAAAATGTGAGAATTATATCTCCTGAATTTTTACAAGAACCAATTATTTGAAGAATTTTATCCATCGAGATTCAATTGCCTCTAAAGGCCACAGTGGCCTGGTGGTAAGGTCTCGGTTTCGGAACCGGAGGGTTTCGGGTTCGAGACTCGATTCCACCGAAGAAACGTCGTGTAAGGGGGTCTGTTGCACGTTAAATCCGTCCTGACCAAACGTCCTCCCGCTGGTGTGGTGTGGAGAGGGGGTGCCAGCCCAAGTGTCGTCCTCGTCATCTGACCGCGGTTCAAAATTACGAGATCCGTCCCATAATAGTCCAAGTGTTGCTTCAAACGGGACGTTAATATAACTAAACCAAATCAAATCAATTGCCAATAAAATAGAGAGAAATGCACTTTATACCACTTAAACATTTATTAAAATTCCAAAAATGGTACACTGTATTTTTAAAACAGCTCAGTACACTGTTTTATTGTACATCCATTCATTTCATTGCACATTGCACTGTTTCAATCAGATCCATTCTTGTACATCTATATGCTCGTACTTTGATGTACAAGATGGTCATTTCGAAACTTTACTACTCTTAATACCATGCATGTACCATTCTTTTTCTTATAAATGATTGAAAACGATATTCATGAAAATTAGTGGAGTTCTTTAGATACTTTTCAACCCCTGAGAATGAATAATTTCACTAATCCGAATTTATGTGGTAGTTGGGGGGACTGTTTATATAACTAAAAAAGGCAATAAAGCAATTATAACAGATGCGCCACGAAAAAAAACCCATTGCAGTGTAAATAAAATTTCTGTTTGGGAGATAAAAACATCAAACTAGTATTAAATATTCCCTCGCCATAACACAGGATTTTAAAAGATTATTAGTATTATCAAATATGTTTCTGAAATTTCAAGATTCGCATTGACAAAGTAATTGAATAAAATGCAAATCCCAGTAGAAAAATTAAATATTTTTACATTTTTTTAAAAATTAGTATAATATCGATTACCAATTTTATAATCATAAATACTTATTCCTTCAGTATATTTTCATTGAAAAAAAAATGACAGTTTCATTTTATGTAGCATGTGTTTCTATTCTCATGACAACAAACCAAATTGGTCTTCCTTAAAGTTAAAAAAAGAAATTATCCATTTCTTGTCAAATTCGCTCTGTACTTAAATATTCAGGATACTAAAATGAAATAAGTATCCTCTACAAATCTAATTAAATCGCAAAAGTTTCCTGACTTATTAATGTATTTATCAACGTTCTTACAAACTGGAAAATTTTTAAATAACCGGTAACAGTGAACTTTTAGTATAAATTTTACTTCTAAAAAAAGGAAAAAGTACGATTTTTCCATTAAAAGAATGTTTAAAATTTGAATATGTTAAACAACATGATTATCTTTTATATTTCAATTCAATTATATAAAGTTTAATAATAAAAGCAATTGAATAATAGTTAAGAAGAATCAAACAATTGAATAATAGTTAAAAAGACATCAGCAACTGAATAACAAGTTGTCAGCAACTGAATATGGATAGTTAACAAGAATTCAGCAACTAAATATGGATAGTTAACAAGAATAAAACAATTTAATAAAGAAAATAACGTTAAACTGCATTTTCTTAGAACTTCACAATCTTATATACATGACAAACTAAAAATACAGGAGCTCTGCATAATTCCAACGAGATATCTATAGATATCATTCATTAAGAGTAACCACATTTTATAATTTAAAAAACATGTTCTGATCAGTTACTATGCTAAAGAAAAACCCTAACACTTTTTTTTATTTTAGCAACATAGCAGAAGTATCACCGAAGTTAACCTCATTTTATCATCTATCGTGAAAGACAAAAACACTTGTAAAAAAAACGCACAAGCGTTAAAAATCCCCATCATCAAATCACTTGTAATACCAAAAGATCAAGATAGCTATGTAAACTACAACATGATGGTGAAAGTTCTTTAAGCGCGAAATGAAGCAAAAAAGGACAAAAATTTGCGAAGTTCTTCTTTAAATTGAGTAATTTATGCCTGAATGGGAAAACGTGCCCATTAATGAGAATAATACGCAAATGAAAGAAAAAAATCTTTTTAGCGAAGAGCCAAACTGAATTTCCTGAGGAAACATAAAAAAGATAATGAAATTTGATTTTTTTTATTTTGTTAAAAGTAGTAATTCACCCTTGACTGTCTAATTGATCTTATTGTTTGTAGAAGCATTTTTCATCAGTTATCTGCAATATGCAATGATTTATTAATAACAAAAAAGGTAAGAATTACTTAAACAAGGAACTTTCCTTTTTGGTTTTAATTTGAGCCTTCTTCATATCTTTAAAAAAATTATCCTTTAAACATGCTGTCCATATTAATTTTTCCTGTGCAAGCTTCAAAAAAAATTTACCGGTTCATAATGACTTAAAAGATGCAACTTTAAGTAATCAATACAATTTCTGATTTTTTTTTTTTTTTTCATTTCCACATTTAAGAGAAACTTTTGCAAAATAAATAATGGGAATTTTAGAATAACATTAAAATTTGAATTAAAATTTTCAATAAATAAAAAGTTGAAATATTTATTATACATTTTTAAAATGCCGTATTAATACCGTAACTAATACCGTATTGGATATTTCAAAATTAAATTCAAATGGAAAATTAAAGTATTTCGATTTTCCAATAATACCGAATGGATTTTTTAAAGTTTTGAAAGAATTGTTAAAGTCAGAATACTTTATATTAATATTTAAAAGCTCTTTATAATCCACTTATTTTATGTGATTTGAATATACATTTATAAACGGAACAAAAATAATTTAAGCAAGAATGCAAATAAAATTCTGAATAATTTTAGATTTTAAATTCTAATTTAATCTTGAAAATAGACTTTAAAACATAACTTTACACACACACACACACACAATATTATATATATATATATTATTTCATAAATTTTCTTTCAATAAATTAAATCTAATTGGTTCCATTTATAACGAAACAAAAATAGAGTCGGTTCTCTACGAAAATAAATCTTTTAAATGTAAAAATAAGAAGCAAATAACACAGATAATTGATATGAAAAGTAATTATTTGAATAGAAATATACCTTTCTCCTCAGAATGACATATTGGAACATAATACATCAAAATCTTGAAAACATATATGCTCGGAATTTCCAAAATAGAATAATTTTCTGTATTATATATTCTACATCAGCTCATTAATCACATTGTTGGGAAACGTTTTTGAATAAAACAAACGAATATTTGGAAAACATCTGAAATGTGAAGTTTCAGCTTTGAATAATTCATTAACTATAAAAAAAAATTTTACCGAGACAAATCTATTGACCCGTTTGAAAATTGTTTACATTTCCATCTTACCAGAAACGAAAATAAATTATTACAGGGAACTTAGTTATTATCAGATCCCCGCTCATTTATCTTTACAATATATTATGATATGTGCATAATTTATTCTACTTGGAACTTATGAATGGTAGAAGATTCTCATTTAAATATATAACGTTAATAAATAACAGGACTCTAAAAGATGAAAATAGTTTATTTACATAAATGTACAGAATGAGATTAATCACATGAAGAAACAATCGGCTAGAGTAGAATCAATATCGAACCCTGCTAGCCATTTTGCATAATCTGTAATGATTAATCTATAAAGCATTCTATCTTAAAGAAATTGACCAAAGGAGTATGGGGAAACCTAATAACATGTCCATATTTTTAAGAACCTGAGCAAAGTTCCTATACTCTGCCTTTGTCCATGTATACTCATGTATACCCCATATTTTATCTATCATGTACAAAGCCTTGTATAGTCTTATTAGGGATGTTCAAGAGAATGACTTAAGTCGTTCCAGAAATATTCTTGTACAACAGTATCTCTTTAAAGTAATTTGAATATGAAGCTGGTAAGGTGTTTCTGGCTTTAAGTTCTATATATATACTTGATTGAATGAATTCAGGAGTTGCAGGAATAGTGTAAAATAATAGCATAAATTTTGTAGGAAGTCATAAGTATTCATAGAATAGTGTAGCGGGAAGCATCTTTCATACTTGTAGGAATACCCAGTTTGATCATTGGAAGAATCCTTGTCTATTTGGTATAAAATAGCAATAATGTCTAGCAACTTTAATTCAATCATTGTAACAAGACATTTGTGATTGTATAATAACTTAGGATCCGTTATGAATTTGAAATTCGAGAAATATCAGAAATAATTAAAGTTCAAACTTTGAACTGAGACTTCACATTATAATGTATAATGCTCAAAATTTTAAAATTCGAATTTTACTATTCAATGCAGAATTCAGCTTTCATTTTAAGTATTGAGAAATATTCCGATTACCTTGAAAATTCTATGGCTCAGCTCCCGTATACGGCCTCCGCCAAATTGGCGAGAAATTTGGCGATAAACGGTAATTTCTGGTTGCCGTCATCGGCATATGTATTCTTCTTTATGGTAACCTTAAACCTTAGAACATATTCAGTATTTTTATGTGTTTTTATAAGGAGCAGCTCACATATACAGCTATTAACTTTTATAAACTATGCTTTTAAACTGAAAAAATATCAATGTTTTCACGAGAACATATTCAGTATAAAATTAAGAAATCATTTTTAAAAATCGGAGCAAAAAATAATTTCGTCATCATCATTTAATATTAATTTTGAGCATTTCATTATACTTAAAAGCAAGTGAGCATTTCATCATGCTTCATTATACTTATAATTAAACAAATCGTTTCATTTGGATCTTTATCAAATATTTCAATACCCCCCCCCCGACGTACGCTCGTGTATTTTGTCAGTCCTAGGATTAAGCCTAACGTGGCTTCAAAAATTAGTCAATAATCACAATATTTATCTGAATTATTTAAAATAAAAAAGGGGCAGCGCCACCACCTGATTTATAGTCTAGTGCATTTTGTCAGTCTTAGAAATAAGCCTAACGTGGCTTCAAAACTTCCGGTTAAGAATCACAACATCCTAAACACGCATTATTGGCGACTTCTTGGCGAAAAAAATGGCGCCACTAGGCCGTATACGGGAGCTTCTCCAATTCTATCAACATATGCGAGATAGTAAAAGTGACTACCAGATGATGGTAATGCCATATTATGTTGAGAGGAATGCGATTGAATCGTATAAAACAGGGACATTCTATTATGAAAGGCTTACAATGCCTTTAAATTTTACAAAGACAGGTGGTTCAATATTTGCAGAATTGTATGCAGTCTTTCAGTCTAGAAGGCCAAATAAATCTACTCTTTATTAATGGAAATATAACCATAGCGGTTCCCCATCAGGATAATAGAGTGAATAAATACTGCTGAAAATAAATTTTCTGAAACCTGTTGAGAAGTACGGACATAGAATCTGCTAAATAATTTCAAATTTGATCCAAATAAAAATATAAGATTTTAGTTTCTTCATTCAATCTTTATCAAAGATTTAAGACATTTATTGTTTTAAGACCCTTTTTTAGACAAAATTTCATAACAATTTAACTAATAGTTGAATTAAGCTACATGAAGAAAGGTATCCGTAACAACGTTGGAATTAACTGAAACATGCCGGATAATGGTCAAAAACTGGGACGGAAATCATTACTAAATTTCAATTGATGTCCTGTTTCTTTACAAGATACATTAAATAAACAATTAAAAAACTTTTAGAAGGGTGTAAAATGCCATGTCCTTTGAAACTCAATTTTAAATGTTTTTAATTTTTTCTATGCGCGTCATGTGTTTAATGAACATCAGAGGTCTTTTAAATAGTATACAATGATTTTTTAAATGGTTTAATGGTATAAAGCTAAATATAGATATGGATTAGACTAAAAATTCAAAGCAATAATTAACAGGGCAAACGCATAAAATTTACTTCTACCAACTAATAAACTATTGCAAGTTTTATCATTTACCTAAAAGAGCAAATGAACCTAGGAATTGGTTGAGATATATTTGCAGTAACACAATTAAAAAATAGTATAAATAAAAATCCAAAGTTAACATTAAATATTCCGACATTTTACCGATACATTTGAACTGCCATTGGAAGATGGTCATTTGATCACTTGCGGTAATTTTAATGGTAAGTCACCAAAACAGTAAATTCAGATAACTAAGTAAAAAACGAAACAAGTGCTTCATATACGAGTTTTAAATTTGCAAATGAAACTAGAGACAAAAAAACAGAAAAAAACCGTATCACCAGCTATCAAAACGTTAAGTTTAGATTTGTGATCTTAAACCATTAAATGGTTTCACCAATTATAATCATCAGTAGATGCTATGCATGACCAGGTTTTAATGTTTTCTGTGTAAGAACGCATTTCCATGCACTTTCCAATTTTATACCATTAATACCTTTAATCAACATGGCATGTATAATATCAACATTCAGTTCCTGTGGTGGATCTTGATCTAGAATTTGATTTCAAACCTCTATGTATGCTACCTCTAAAAGATAATTGTGCAAATATTCACTGAACCCTGCATCAATTATTACTTTTCGCTCTGTTAAAGAAGGATTATTGATATCTTATTAATTACAAATGTACTAATAGTTACTTAGAATTTTTATCTGCAATTTGTGATCATTCCAACATATAATCATCAGGTATTTTAAAACATAAATAACATGTTCTATTATTGAATTCATTAATCTGCAAGTAATCTAAGTTGCAAGTATTTAAATAGCGCTTTAACATTTCAAGCTAATAACATGTTTAAAAGTGTGCATGTTATTTTATTTTATGGTCTAAATTTACATAAAGAGTATCGGAAGCAGAGAATCGAATGAGGTTTTTTACACAAGTAAAAATATCACAATCCAAAATAAATATTACACGATAAAAAAGGCTTTCTAAAACTATATCATCTATAATAAACTAAGATTCTACTTTGAAAAAGTCACAATTCCGTAATACTTTTCCAGAAAAAGGAGATGTTCTAAATGAATGCGATCTAATTAAATTGACTTATACTTTCATTTTAAAAATACTTTTATGCTTACTAGAAGTAAGAGCACGATCTAATGCAAAAGTTAAAAATGATTCAAAAATAAACATACCTAGAATTTAAAATTGATAGAAGAAATTTCCACTTGATGAAGCAATAACCAATATGGCTCACTATTCTTGGAAAGAAAAGAAATTCCAATTAAATGGACAATGGTTCAAACTTTCTACTGCTTTGAAGTAAGATAAAGTTTTCGGAAGACAGCTATACTAAACGTAATACAGCGAAGTTAAGATATAAGTTTTAGTACAAATATTGCAGAAAAAAAGATAAATTAAAGTAGAAGTAGAAATATTTTACTTAAGTAAGAAAAATATTGAACATCGGCCGCCAAGTTGGCATAATTGATAGTGAAAAGAAGCCACATACACTTAAATCATAACAGATTTTTTTAATGCTTCAGCTTATTCTTGAAATGCACGCAAAAGAAAAACAATTAAGGTATTGGGGTGAATTCTATCATAAATCATATATGCCTATTATAAATCATATATATCTATCATTCATATAAATCATATCAGATACTTGTAAACTACAGGCTCCGTCGAGGCTGTGTGTGACGTAATTGCCGCGCTGCTCATCATCCGGGTATTGCTAAAAGGCTATTCTCTCCTTCTCTTCGGAACTATCTCGCGCACTGCCTCGATGAAGTTCTTAGTAAAAATCAAATGTTTAATTTCTTTAGTTAAAATGTAAATAAAATTATTTTTTTTAAAAAAATCGTTGCAATAAATAGAGTCACTACACATACACGTAATCCTGATTACGACAGTATCAAAATTTAAAAGTTATGTGAATTAATTCTGCAATACAGCATTTTAAGTAAATGTGTATCGATATAAAGCTGCGATTTGATTAATAATTTTATAGAATATTAACTGGCACCGAAGTTTTAAAAAAATAGTTTATTAAAGAATGAACCAAGCACTCGAGATAAATAACTTGTAATAATCGTATACTCTTAAAAGTTATTAATCCAGTGTGGCAGTAAAAGCATGATACATCTGAAACAATAGACAATGGTTATCAAAACGATTTGTTTACCAAGACAAGCTTTTTGCATTCAATGTCTTCTAATTTTTTCAATTTAATATTTACATTTTTAAAATGTAGCTGATAATTAAAAGTGTAATATTGTATCAAATAAAACTTTATAGATTTTTAAACCACAATCATACATTTCAGTAACGTCCAATATGGGTAAATAAATAACAAATATTCAATCCGTTGGTTCTAATGTCAGGCGAAAATAAAGTTCAACATCGTCACTGAGACTGAGTCTTAAAAGGATTCGAGTCTTATTTAAAGAAGAATAAACAGAAAGAAGAATTAATTATTTTTTTCGGTTTAAGAGAAAAAAATTCTGATTACCGTAAACAAACTTTATCTCTTTAAAATAAATAAGCACTTAGGTTTTAAAATGCACCAAATTTTTCTATTAGATGCTAATAAAAAATTTTGAGAAAAGAATAAAATAAGCAACCATTTTGTTAACAACTGATCATTTAATAACTTCTAAAATAATCTAGAAAATCTACTTTTATCCTTTGTAGAAAATAAAATGATCAATTTAAATCATAAAAAATTGATATGAGTATGTTCATTATGTCTTGATTTTTTAAAATATTTCTTAAATTTAAATATTTCTTTGTTAGCAATATATCACATTTCGAAAACTCAATGAAAACCAATGTTTTTAAACAAAAATAAAAAGTAATTTTAGATAACCAAATTTGCAGAAGTTTTGAAAGTTAGTTAATATCGGAATAAAAAAATTCAAAAGAAGAAAATTTTGATAAATTTTGTTAAATCCACGGCACATTACATTTAACATTACTTCTAACATTTATGTTAGCACCTTTTGATATATGAGCTCCACTGTTATTCATTTATTTATTTTTAAATGTAAGTATGAAAAGAAACTTCTATTATCCAAAGCTACGTCAGGCAAGTCAAACTGATGGATGCATGCTATTATCAATTCGATAAATTAAAAGATACTAACAAACAGGTAATTGATTGCAGTCATTGAGGAATTACACAAATGTTGGACTATATCTTGATATACACTGGTGTGCAAAACTTAAGCAACAGATATGTTTATTGCCATAACTTCAAGAGAAATCATCTGAGAGACATGAAATTCAGAAATGAGATACAGCATTTTGTTCTGAAAGAATGGCGAAAGCATAGTTGCGCAGAAATGAATACAATACAAAAAAAGGCTTTATTGAACTCATAGTATCGTTACACATGATTGTCTGTCCAAGAGGAAGAACAGCAAGCAGATGTTCCTTAGTATGGGATATGCCCTCCCCTTACTGCAATGGTTGCTTCGCACTATCTCCCCATACTCAGCACCAGATTGTCCAAAAGTTCTTGAGTTAAGAGTGCCCATTCCTCAATGAGCATCTGTTTAAGTTTTCGGGTGTTCCCAGGAGGATGTACTCGTGCCGCAAGGCGTCTCCCCAAAGCATCCCACACATGTTCTATCGGATTTTAATCAGAGGAGCACGCTGGCCAATCCATTCGAGTGATATCTTCACTTTCCAGGAGCTCCTCAACAGCATGAGTCCTGTATGGCTGCGCATTGTCATCCATGAAAACGAAGTCTGATCCAATGGCACCTCGGAACAGACGCACATGGGGAAGGATCACCTCCTGACAATAGCGATCTCCAGTTACAGAACCTCTGTCGAAAACGTGGAGCTCAGTGGAGCGCCCGTTCATCATAATGCCTCCCCAGACGACAACGCCAGGACCACCGAAACGGTCTCTTTCCATGATGTTACTGGGATGAAACCGCGTCCCGACCTCTCTCCAAATCAATTGGCGTTGGGAATCGCTTGTGGCACTAAAACGACTCTCATCTGTAAAGAGGACACGACTCCATTGATGAGATGTCCAGTTTTTGTGCTCCCTGCACCACTCTAAACGGTGCCGCCAGTGGGAAACTGTCAAAGGGAAGCAGCGTTCAGGACGGCGGGCGAATAGGCCACCTTTGTGAAGGCGTCTGGACACAGTAAAACGCGACACTTGTCGCCTCATTGCTGCACACAGTTGCTGAGCAATGGCGTTTGCTGACTGGTTTCGGGTTCTTTTCGCCTGCAGGACGATATATCGGTCATCCACTGCAGTTGTTTTTCTGGAGCGGCCACCACCAACCTTTCTCACAGCTGTACCTGTGGTTTGGAAGGCTTTCCAAGCTCGCGAAACGACACTTTTGTTGATTCCGAACTCTTCAGCTACACTGGTCACACTAGGGCCCTCCTCCAGCTTTCCGATCATTCGTCCACGTGTGAAATCGTCCAGGTGATTTCTGCTAGCCATATTTCACGAATTAACTCACGTGCACTTGCAGCGAATGTCTTTAATTGCATCTCCGTCCTTCCTTTTATTCTAGTGTTGAGCTGCGCGCGCCTTCCGCACGTGTTTTGCGTACGCTCACGTCGCCTGTGACGTTTTGTTCCTGATATTTGCATACGCATGACCTTTCTCTTGAATTACGTGTTCATTGTACTGATCGCAAGAACTCCTTTTCTGCAATTTCATGGCTATCTGCTTAAAATTTGCATTGTTGCTTAAGTTTTGCACACCAGTGTATTATACTCAAAATCACTTCATTTAATCACAAATGCCTCAGGATCTGGATATCTTGAGTGAAACATCACATGTTTATTCAAACATAACTTAATCTTTATCGGTGATAACGATTTTATGTAAATTGAAGAATAGTTTTAAAATTAATTCTTGGGGCTGTTCTTTAAAGGAAAAAATATGAAATCGCTAAGAAAGTTAAAATTGATATTTTTATTTCATTCTTCTTAATCGTTTTTTAATTAAATGATTGAAAATTGAATTATACAATTTGATATATTTGCACACCAAGCTTTGTTGAATTATATTTCTCATGTCGTAGATTACACATAAAACATATTTTAAAATATGTTATTTAAAATGGTTATCTGAAAATTATCTTAAAAAGTACAATTTTAAGATTCTTATTTTATTTTAAATTCATAATTATTTAAATGTTTTTATACCTTTTCATCCCTAAAAGTTGCAATAATATTTTTCATTCTGTATGATTTGCCTTTTATAAATCCCATGAGAAATATCATAACATTGATTTCAACTGTGGTGCCAATCCCTCTCCAATGCAATGAAAAAACATCGTGCATTATCAAACTCAGGCAAATTAAACAACACGTTGAGACACAACTGTAATGGAATAGCAATAAAATAAATTGGTCATTGAAGTATTTTAATCATTTTAAGTTGAACAAAAAAGCGTAGCACGGCGTATTTGATAATTAATTTAGAATTCAAATTTGATATATAATTTTCTGTATCAAGTACAGGGTAGTAATGGTACTCTATTTTTCCTGATACTTTTGTATTTGATATTGTTGGTAACCAATTTTTTTCCTGTCAGAATATAATCGAATACTTGGTGGCTATAGATTCTCGCATTTGCTCCAAGATTGGTAGCTGATAATAATACGAATACAATTAAAAATTGGAATTTTGTTTCTTTGGAAGAGATATTGAAAATGATGTGGCATTGGCTTTGGTTTAAACAAACAAGATATGTTGGGAAGTAAAAAGAAAGGGGTTTGCTGGTACGATACACAGATAAAATGAATACAATTTAAAGTATCTTGCGTACTAATAGTGTCCCCAATGTAGAATGAAGAACTGGATTATATCTATAACTTAATACTTTATATAAGACTGATATATTATCGTCCAAATGAAAATGAGTTAATTACCAATCAGTTTCAATTGAATCCAAAAACTGATATTGTTTCCTGATTCTTTTAATCTGTATTTAACCTGATACCTTCCACATGCCTGATTCGTTTATTGGTTGGCTTATGGAGTTTATTAGCGCAAGAACTATTTTTGATTAAATTGAGTCAAACATATGGTAAGATTTCATCTTATTTTAAAAGTTTTAAAAAATTGTTTCTAAATTGCATCATTTCCCTGATTCTGTCAACCTGTAAAATCTACAAAAAATAATAGCATGGTAATACACAATCTAAAAGTTATTTAAGAATCAAATCGAAAAGTAAAAGCCAATCATTTTTAAAAAGGAAGAAAGATGGGGATGGGGAAGTTTATGAAGAATATCTTTTAATTTGATGTGGGGTGAGTGAAAGTAGCGAATTCGTTCACTGTTAAATTGTGGACACTCTATTAAGATGTGAAGAACCGTCATAGGCCATTGATATACTGTACATTGGAGTGCGGGTTCCCCCAACAGCAAATGATTATTTGTGAGCAGGTGTGGTTAATTCTTAATCTGGTAAGAAAGGTATCAAATTTTGTATTAGGCAAACAGTGCCAACAGACGATTAGATGTTTTATTGTTTTCAGTTTATTTACCTCTGTAAGATCCCACTGGGTGTGCCATTTTAAATGCAGACTGAATTTAACGATTTAATGGCTTGGTTCATAGTATCGAGTTAATACAGTATAAACTGAATAAACATTATAGAAATTAGAACTAAGCTTTAATAAAGCTGTATTTTATGAATAAATACAAATTAGTTCAATCGCGCACAGCTGTATTGATAAGATTTTTAGCTTATCAAAGATTTTAGCATTAAGACAATTTGGATAGCATATATTTATTTAATTACACTAAATTTTAAAAATAAATTTATATGGAGCTGGTGGCAGCAAAATTAATCTTTTTCAATAGTTTTACATATTTATATCTAATTTGCAATTATGTTATCTCATAAATGCATTGAATAACAAAATAGATTCTTGCGAAAATACGAAATAAAAATTTATTTTTCATAATATAAATAAATCAACAAAATTCTGTAATCATGCATCTACACTATCATGATAAAATTTTGATTGAATCTTATTAAATAAACTAATAATTATAATTTTCATAAATTAAAAATAACAATTCTATGAAATAACAGAATTCCCAGTATTTTTTTAAAATATTCATTTCAACTTTATTTTAAGAAAACATTACGATGGACAATCATATTGTTCTCATTTATTTAAAAAAACTCTTGAAGCAGACTCTTAATGGTTTACATTCGTATATGATTTGTCAAGTGCTTTTACAGCCAATTTAAAACCATAAATTACCACATTTTAAAAAGAATTTTATTATCATGAACACAATTCGATGAAAGAAATTATCTTATTCTTGAGTTTTCAACTCAATTTTTTTAGAGCAAACAATACACGAAAACATTTGTGAGCACATAAAAACCAGCAGAAATTCATTCACAAGAACGGAAAAATAAATTTGCTTCAAGTGGATTGTTCAATCAAGTTTTCTCATTTCCGGTGTTTTCGAGCTCACAGAAATATTCTCCCAGAGGAAATATGTCACCCATCTCGATATTTGGATTTGCTTTTTGAAGTAATATGCAAATATTCGAACCGTTCTGTGCCATAACACAATAGAAAACTTGTTTCTGAGGTAGAAAAAGGATTGATTTTTTAAGCTATTGCAAGGATGGTTTTAACAAGATACTCCTCAAATTCCAGCTGTTTTTTCTTCCCTGTCACTACTAGACTATTAATCAGAAAGAAATAGTAAATTTTGATTTCCCTCAGGTATTCAGAATATAATGTGTCGCTACGCTGTTCCCATGAGTATTTGTCATTTCTAAAGAAATTTACTGGTATAAAGATATTTATATATTGAGGTTGGTAGAATTTCATATTCTTCGTGAAAGTTTATTTTGATTAATCTTTTTTCTAAATTTAACGGTATTTTAGTATTTTTATAATATTTATTATGGCTATCATTAGACATTTTTGAGAAAAGAATTAAAATATTTTACTTAAACATATATGACCATTCTGGATCTTCATGAAAATATACAACAGAATTAAAAGCAATGAAATGCATCAAAAATTATTCAATAAATTAATGAAAATATAGATACCGAAGTAAAATTTTACAGACACATTTCGAAATTTTCAATTTATCATAGGAGGTAATAAAACATTTTTCGATTTTTTAAAATTATATTTTAGGTACCGTATTGCTTAAAACAATAATAAACTAGCAAACTAACCAACCAAATCATATTAAATACGCTTTCAAATACTTTTTTTATCTCTCATAACTGGAAATTTTTTGTTAAAGACCAAGCAGTCAGTTTCTAATATACTTTATCAACTCATATATACCGCCAAATATATGTAAAATACTATGGGATAATTCCAGTGTGTTTTCTTTTTAATTTGATTTGTAAATACAACATTATTTAATTAATCATATTAAATTAAATGTACACTTTTCGTCTTTCAATATTGGAACACTTTTATTAGAGACAAAACAGTCATTTTCTAGAATATTTAAAAAAATCATGTATTCCGTCCTGAGCATGTAAAATAGTGAAATAATTCAATATCCATTCTATTGAGTTTTATTGGATTGGTCAGTAGGACTTCAAATATTGATAAAATAAATATTTATTTATTACGTATATGTATCTATTAATCATGAACTTACCGAAAGTATATGTTCTTAGAAGTCTTGAAAAAGATATCATTTATTTTTTTATAATAGGATTTATCCTCTATTTTTACACCTACTGGAGTATGTCTGGATATAATGAGTATATGTATCAATACATACATATATATATATATATATATATATATATATATATATATATATTGAATTTTTTAATTCTATACTTTTCTTAATTGAGCAGGTACAATTTTACAATTTTTAAATCAATTTAAATCAGGTTTTTTTGAAGAAATTCTTTGAAACTCTCATTTAAGTTAATTTATAATTTTAAAAGTCGTTTCTAATAAAATTATCTAATTTATGACTTAATGGTTGCATTACACACATCAAAATATTAATTACAGGAAATCTATATTAATTTCAACAATTTGTAAATATGGTAGTTTATTATAGAGTAATTTTTAAAAATGAATTAAATAATTTCGTAAATATAGTCGTTTATTATATGGTAACTTAAAAGAATAATTTGAATAATTCTATAATATAGTGATTTTTTGGATAAACTAGCTTCATAGAAAATTAGAAATTTTAGAATTTTAGAAAGTTTACAACTTTAAATCAATATGATGATATTATTACACAATAGAGACTTATTAAGTTCCAAAATATCAATTTAGTTGTAGCATCTTCTATGACTGCATATATTACAAAATTCTTTCTGACATTGTGAAGTATATAATTAATAAATAGTTTAAAAAGATGATTTAATTCAATTGTTTCGATAAAACCGATTCATCATTAGATTATTTTATTAATATTACAAAAATAAGCAAATATATTTTTATTTATCTTTATAAAATTATTTTATATACATATAATAATCATGTATTATTTCCTGTATTGCATCTTAAGTTGGTTTACTTCTTACAGCTGAACAATTCCATAAAAATATACTTGTATGAAATAGAGTAAGACGGTTAGTAAATACACTACAACTTTTTTCTTTTTTTTTATTGATGTTGTTTGCTAGTTATAAATAAGGAAGTAATCTTCTGAACTAAATTGTTTTCTCCTATCTATAAAAAATTATCAAGAAAGAAATCTTTTATGGAAGAATAAAGAAAAATTCATTCCTTTATCGAAGCGGCTTAGAATAGTCCTAATATATTTCTTCCAAAAATAAAAATAAAAAATGCTGTAACCTTTTGAGCGGTTTCTGGGTATAGGCCGTTCAGTTTCCAAGGAGATGATTAGAGGGGAAATAAAATGCTCTGTAATCAGACTTAAGAGATCAACAACTGCGATAGAAACTATTGCTCTTTTTATTCTTTTACGTTTAAAAGCCTATTTGTGGTTCATTTTTACTACCCTGTGAGTGCCTTGAAGATTTTTATTACAATCTCAAAAATGTTATTAAAATTATAATAGATTTAATCTTATTTCCGACCAAGAGCAAGAATTATTAACAGAAATCACTCATAGGGTATTTTTTTATACTATGCTAAAGAATAGACCCGCCACAAAATTTCTGTAAAGGTTAGAAACATCGACGAGTGTAATACCAAAAAATAATTACCTAAAACTGAGAAATTCAATAAATTAAATTATTTAGTTGAAATTGGATTTAGCTTAATTGGAGTTTAATCAGATTTAATTTAATAACTACCAAAATTTTACAAAAATGAATTTTAGAAATTTATAATATGCACATGAAAGAGATTTGTTCTGAAAATTTTAATTAGAAATTTAATTAGTAAAAAGTCACGAAGAGATTTCATGCTTACTCACCATAACTTCACATGTTAAAATTTTTAAAATAACTATCTGTTAAATAATACCAGTAAGTAGCAATATTATTTATATTAAGTAATAGCAGTAGCACATATTTCAAAATAATATATTTCATTGTGATAAGGGAATTCAAAATATTTTCATATTGAATACCAATAATTAATCTTGAATTTATTTGTTACTAGACGCCTTTGGCGACCAGCCGGTTCGCCAGTATTACCGCTCCCTGCAAATTTCACTTAAATATTTTAAGTAACTGATCTCTTAATAGATTCTAAAATAAAACATTTTTAATCTTCAAATTTTGATAGTCATACCAAACTTATACTGTTGTTTAGATTGTTTCGTTCAATTTACTATACATATTTTGCTAATTTGTTTTCATTTCCGGTAAAACTTCAAATTTAATTTAAAGTGGAAATGATAAAATTGCAATTAATATAAAGATATTTTTTAATAAAACCAAGCGTTTTATTTTATTTATCATCTTTATTGTTATTTATTAATTATTATTATTATTGAATATGAGTATTGCAAACAGAATCGCTCGGTATTTAAGTCTTATGTTAACTACAAAATATTTTTCATAATTTATGTAATATCTCAAACAATAATTCAACAAAAATTTCTCAGATCCAGCATAAAATTCAGTTTTTAGTTTTGCTTTCAAAAGGATTGAAATGAAATAAATAATAATATTTTGTTCCGGCCTATAAATATATTTCAAAAATTATGAAGTCTAAATTTAATGCAGTAAGGTATCATATTCTGATAAATATTCTGGACACACCAAATTTTAAATAAATGAATAAATGTTTTTATTTTCCACGATCAACTAAGACTTATTTATGAAGTTTTGAAAGTTAAAAATTTAGAAACACTCACCATTTTCATAATCTTAGGCCAATTAATCTTGAGAAACCTGCGCGCTGTTTGGTGTATTTTCTTTGAAACGATCGATGGAATATCTAAAATTATCCTTTTTTTTATTGAATAGTGATATTGAAATTTTCATAAATCAGTCAGTTTAAGTGATTTATTTAGTTGATTGGAAATTAACTCTTTTTATTTAAAATATTAGTGTTTCAAGAACATTTTGTTAAACGTGATTTCCACAGCAGAAGCTTTATGTAAAATCAAAAATTCGTTATTTATTAAAGCATTTATAAAATCGAGTTACATAAAATATAATCATTTTCCATTTAGTCCATTTTAGCAGATCTATGTCTTACTAAAGGTTTACAAATTAGCTGTGTGGCCCTGATTTAAATGGATATCCTGTTCATATTAAACAAAACTTGCTTTAAAATAAAACTGATTTATTGGATTAATAATATAGAAAGTGTAAAAGATCATAAAATAATTTTTCTTGAAATTATTTTTTTAGAAAAATTAATATTTCATATTTGTTTCATTTCCTACAGACACGTGCCGAAAATTATATTTTTGAAGATTTCATTTCCAAAAAGATTTAATTTATTTTTAATTGGGGATTTAATCATTGTGATGGCAACACTTTAAAAAAAGCTAATTTTTTCCCATGAATGCGAAACGTGCTTAATCTTAATTTTTATATTTAACGAAAAAAATTATTGAAAACATAGTTAAAATATTTATTTAAAAATTCATTAAAAATAGAAATTTAATTTTAAGGTTAAAACATTGACATCATTTAAAAGATATATTTTTGATCTTTAACTTGAGGTAAAAATCTTTTTTGTGCGGTAATATTTTCGGAAGTTATAGCAGAAACACTCCAAAATTTCGCTTAATTTTTAAATAAATAAAATTCTAATTAAAAATTCGAAAAAATAACCCCCAGGTGAACATTCCCGGCCTCCAAGGTATACACATGCCACATTTGGTAGCTGTAGGTCGAATGGTCTGGCCTGTAGAGCGCCAACACACACACACACACACATTGAGCTTTATTATAAGTATAGATTATTTGAAAATCAAGATAAGAAAATAATCAACAATGAATAAATAACGGAGGATCCTACATCATATAGAAATGATTACCTTAAATTAGGATTCTTTTATGAAAAATGATAAGCAATGACGCTAATTTCCTTTGAATTTTACAAACCAAAAATTTAATTCGTTTATTGATTGTGGATAGTTAAAAAGTGTATCAATTAGATGAATGAAAATGTTAATTTTTCTAATAAGCAAAAATAGAAAAGGATTCTTAAAAACTCATCTATTTATAAATAATTTATTGATATAATTTTTTAGATTAATATTTTATTTTCCCATATCAATTCCGAAAATATATTTTAATGATTTTGTTCATAAGTAATCCTTTTTCTTAAATTCAAATGCTATTTTAATTGATAAATGTAAATAATAATTGTCAAAAATCACATCATAAAGATCAAAGAACTTCAATATATGCAACTTCTCAATTTCATGATAATAAGGAATCAATCGATAGAAGTTCCTACGTGTTCGAATATATGACCAACTATTTCGACCGAGAAACTTTAGTTTCTGAATGAAAGTCTTATGAATATTAATTAATTTTCAAACATTGAAAGAATTTTTTCTCAAATATTTGATCAAATTAGTGTCCCTATTTATGATTGTTTAAAATTAACCAAATTTTTGCGCCGGCCCAGTTTTCTAATAAACAGAGCTTTTATTATACTTTCTATGAAAAAAAAACTGCTTTTTACATATGTAATCTTTAGTTTATCCTTACTTTTTTCTAATTATCATATTTTGTGTTATTTCTGTTTTTTTTTATTATTATTCTCTATATTTTTAATAAAAATTTGTTAAAAATATTCTTGTAAAAGATATGAGGCTCGTTTATTATTATTAGCAAATTCTTCTAAAATTCACAAGTTATTCATAAACATTTTTAATAATATTTCAATTAAAATTGATAGTCAACACGTTTGAGATTTTTTTATATATCTTAATTTGTATCATGGACTTTAATTCGCAATGTCATATTTTCCTCTTAATATTCTTTAGCCGTATTTAAAGACAATTCTAAATTTAACATGTTGCTGATCCATTACAAGTAATGCTAGATGGAATTTGCCTCTCTGTGTGAGGAGGAGTATTTAGCACAAATTTCAGTATCTATCTGCATTGCATTTTAAAGAAATAACTACATTTTAAATACTTTAAAACAAATGACCTCCATAAAATTGCAATTTTCTGGTTGAAATCACCTAGTATATTTTTCTCTTCTTTTTTCTTTAATGAGAGTGAAGCTAAATATTAAACTATCCTTCATTTTTATTCCATCATTTACTAGATTCTTATCCATATCCATTTAAAAGAAATTATCCAAATAAAAAAGGTCTTTATTCATTATTCAGGCAAAATAAATATGAGTCGCCTATTTTTCATTGCTCATTTTTTAAATGTAAAAAAAATGCTTCAGTTAGAAATTTCATATTAAAACTCCTGGCTTCATGAGTGCTTGAGCTGACCTCCTAAATATAGATTGTAATAAACTGTAGTTGAAAAACCATTTATTTTTATTTATTTATTTTTTAATGTTTTGCGATGTTTTAGAAATATACATTTTTCATTGCCTAAAAAAATGGCTTAGTTAATGGCCTAAAATACTTCATATTAAATGTTTCGCAATCCATTCTGGTAAATGAGCGGAAATTCTTTATATTATAATCACGTGATGTTTTGAAATACCAAAAATGTATATTATTAGCTAAACAACTTCTCAAATAAGGATGTCAATAAATGATAAGAAATTTGAAGGAATGTAATATTTGCACCACTTCCATTATTGTAAAAAATTATTGATGCGCAAATTATTTGAAACTGAATTTTGTTTATGTGAAAAAGTATATATTTATTTCCTAAAATCATAAGTTAAATCAACAAATCATTACCATTCAACGTAATATTAAAATCAAATGATTCAAAGTCATATCCCATTTTAAATTAAATTCAATTTACTTAATTGATAAACTCAAGTAAATCTCTAATATTTAATTTAAATATTTTAATCATTGTTACAAAATATAATAAGCATTTTTCATAAAAAAAAGACATTGTTAAAGCTTGTAAATGGAAGAGATTCAATAGAAATAAATTTAAAGAAAACAACAAATGAACATTTATTTCTTTAACTAACTTTTTATATGAGATCGCAGGATTATGAAGATTTCCTAAGTCAATACATAAAGGAATCTATTGGAAATAAATGTTTAATAATTATTTGTTTATAATTGTTTAATAATAAACGTTAATATGCAAGTCATTGATATTTGCTTGTAAGTTGGGAAATGGATTAAACCATGATTTCCAAACATTTCTTTATCAAGTGTATCCTGATTATAATTTTACCTCTTCTTAATTATTACACATTATTAATAAAATATCTACTTTTATTTAAAGGAGTATATATATTTAATAGAATATCGTTGTTAAATTAATAATTAATTGTAATTTCTGAATAGTTTATAGCGTTGATGAATACGTCATGGTTGTTATTTGTAACATAAAAGCTTCTCCCACATTATTACGAGTCAGAAAGCATTCTAACATCAATACAAATTAAAAGATTTTCAAATAAGTAAATATTACTCCTTAGGGAATTACTCTTGTACTCTTTTAGAAGGGTTAACAGGAAACAATTTTCATTGAAATTTCCTCAGAATTTTCAATAATTCTATTCCATTCTTTGTTAAAATTAAATTGAATTACCAGATCAGCTTATTGCCAAAAACAGTTTTTAATTCAATAAATGCATAGCAGAAATTTGAGATTCAATTCTTGACACTATTAGATATTCAACGAATTTGATTATTTTTTTTATTCAGTTTGCATTCATTACAAATTTAGCTTTGAGTTAACAACTGTATATCAAAATATATTATTGCTTATGATCTATTTAAAATTCATTTATTATTGCTAATTTAAATTAAATTAAGTTTTTGTCGCAATTTTACATTAAATGGTTTCCAATGATTTAAAAATCAATATTTATCCTTGTATTGCATACTACAGCAGATTGATAAAAAAAATTGAATTTCGTATTCATTAAATTTTAAGATTTCATTTTAAATTAATGTTTATTTAGAAATTTATTTACTATAGGCATTAACTTTATTCATTTTTGCAGGCATTTTATATTATAAAAATGACATTATTTTACATTTAATTCACTTCTTTGCTATTTTTCTATTCAGTTTTTAGTTCATATTAAATTTTCTGAGTTACATTTACCTTACATTTTGTAGTTACATAAGATATATTAATTTTTAAATTTATTATTATTATGCTTTATCTGAATGCTGTTAGCCCCCAATACTTTTTTCAATTATTGTCGCTAATTCAAATTAAGGCTGTTGATAATTTTCGAATTTATTATTATTAAGTATTAGTATTATCAAATATATTACTGAAAATATTGTTAAAGAAGGTGTAATTGTAAAGAACCAATTTCATGAAAATAAATTCATAACATTTTAAAAAACCTTTAATTTCTTAAAAAATATAGCAATGTACGTTATTCATTCCAATAAAGAAAAACATAAGAAATCATTCCCTAAAATTCTTTCAACTTAATGTACAAGCACCAACGAATAAAGAATTTTTCTTGTTCCTTTGAAATAATTTCTTCACCCTTTCAGAGAATTTCTGCTCGTTTAAAAGATTTTTCACTTTGTCTACTTGACAATTATTTTAAAAGAACAGATCCAAAGAATCTTCAAGAAACTTTTCATTTTCTTAAATAAAAGAAATATATTTCTTTGCCACTTTAAAGAAAAGAAGAAGAATGTTTTCTTTTTGCAGTTTTTAAAATTCCTCATTCATGGCTTACTCTAATTAATCCAACCCCATAGCAACAACACGTGTAATAATTAAAAGTGTGATCCAGAACTTCATTATTATTTTTCTCTGATTAAAAGCTCAGTCGCTGTTTTCTGTTATGAAGGATTGTGATAATTTCTCTTTTATTATTCATTTATTATTGCTAATTTAAATTAAATTAAGTTTTGCATACTACAGCAGATTGATAATATATATATTCAATTAAATTTATCAGCAAATGAGAGTAAAAGTTACTGAACTTTTAAATAGCTCTAGAAAAAGCACTTTAAACTTCATTGAATTGAAGGAGAATCATTTCTGAAATAGATTTTCACATTCCAAATTGTCGAAATATTATTTTATTTATTGTTAGAGTAATTTTTTATTGTGTAGTAATTTAATTACGAGCAGGA
>JAPMOR010109699.1:80750-107193 GCA_026543865.1 Argiope aurantia
TCAAGTACTATACCAACAGCAAGAAACTTACTAGTATCAATCTAGTCCCATATTAGCAGCAAATATCTTATATCAATCTAATACCATATCAATAGCAAATATCTTACTCGTATTAATCTAGCACTATATCAACATCAAATAAGATAATTAGAAAAATGAGCAATGAAAATGATTCATTTTTATCTGAAACTCAAGTGAACTTTCCTATTTTAAAAGATTGGACACTTTTTCTTTTGATAAAAATTCAAATTCTGGAGTAATTAGAAGATATCAGAAAAGACAAATTTGCTCTCAATTTTTTTCACTGTGAATGAAAAGGAAATATTAAAGATCTTCGAAATGGCACTGAAATAAGCAATCACTTTTTGATTAAAAAGTCATTATGAATGAAATATATGGCAAATTAAATAAATTCTGCAACAACATTCCTCTTTAATTTGTGGAACCATTAATTTATTTGCATTAAATTTCAAATTTTCTTCTTCTGTAATAATATAATTAAGATCAAAGTAATTCAATAAAAATAAGATATTGTAAGATTTGAATTGACAAAGTAAAAATTAATCATTTCAATTTTGTAATTTCTAACCATTATGAAACTGGTTTTTACAAGTTACCAGGAAATTATTTTTAAAAAAAAAATCCCATCTTTATCACAAATCCTTAATAAAATGTTCATTTCTTCAAATAAAGAAATATATATTTTTTCTGAGCAGAACACTAATGTTAGGAACAAAAAGAGAATATTTCAGTAATTAATAGATTAAATGGAATTACAAATCTACATTGGAATTTGTGAATGTTGTCGAATTGTATCTAATACATTTAATATAGCTATTATTCTAAGCGATTTGTATAATGTATAAATAAAATTCTATTTTTCTGTAAAACTTAATCATTTGTCTAGATAAAAGTTTTGTTTTCAAAGTAATTTCATCTCAAACCCATTTTATATTTCTTTGCCTCCAGTACTGAAGATTATTTTTTTTTTATTCGTAGTAAATTGTTTTCATTTAAGAACTGAATTTTTACTATCCGTAATTTAAATTCCATTCGAGATTCCCATTTAATTCCCTTTTAATCGAGATGGAACTTTAAAAGGAATAGAAAAAACTAACAGTTGGAACTATCTGTAACAAAAGTGGATCCGATTTCGTTGCTGTTACCCTAAGAGATTATGCATATGCTATTAAAATTTTAAATCTTGGTGCGATGAATCTTGAATCAAATACATTAAACATTTTCTTTTTAATAAAAATTTTTACAATTAGAATTTATTATTTATTGTTAACAACTGAAAAGTTTTACTGATTTGACCCAATCAACCTATTTTTAAATTACTAATTTTGCAATATTTTGTGTAGAAAATAAATTACTGAATTTCTAAGTTTCCTTCCTGCCTTTTCCTATACCGGAAATAATTAATACATTCCTAAACATAAAATTTTAAACAAAAAAAATTCCATAATTATTAGCGTTATTGGAAAAATGCTAATTACGAATAGAGATAAATCTTTCCAGTTTCTTGTAAAAAAGTTTATGCATCATTTTGATAGCTAGCATCAATTATCATTCACGGATAATAAAACCATTTAAAAACTTCTTGGTAAAATAAATCAAATAATAGATTCCAAACTTGAGAACATCAATTAATGAATTCAAAATGTGGTAAAATTCAAAGAGCAAGATCCAATAATTTTTTTGCACAATTTTTGGAAAAGAAATAAATATTTCCTAAAGATTAATACATTTTGCCAAAGAGTTTCATAATTACTATTTATGATTCATCTTTAAATAGAAAACACGTTTAAAACTTTTCCATTATTTCATGATTTTTAGTAACCTACTCTTCTAATTTCGCAAAAGAAGAAATCAGACGTGATTTCCATGGTTTTTCATTATCCGTAGAATTATATTAAAAGCTTCCACCAGCAAATACTCTGCTTCGAATTTAAGGATTTTACTTTACTGCTGATTGAGTTACTTTTAAACTAAAAACTTTTACTTTAAGAAAGAATTTTAACTTGGACTTTTCATTTTTAAAATGTTTCATAAGTTTCTTGAATCGAAGCACAAAAGACAAATAATTAATTAAAGATAAACAAAGCAGTGTCAAAGAATGCTAATGATAGATTCAATAAAAAAAAATGTTTCTGTTAAATAATTCTTTGAAAGTAACTGAAGTGATGGAAAAAAGAAAATTATTTTTATGTAATTTAAAATAAATGTTGAATGGATGAAGAATTTTTCTCTTATTATAAAATTGTTCTATGGAAAAAAGATTATTATGATTTGATGTCCGAAACATTTCAGAATTTTTTATGAAACGAAATTTAATTTAATACTGGAAATTGAAGGGGGGACAGAATATTCATTTAAAACTTTTGTCATTTTGAAATGGGATTAATTTTATTGTGAATATTATTGCGGGAAATAAATTCATATTCAATTTTATATTGGTATGTTGTAGTAAATGCCATCAGTGGTCAATTTTGGGAAGCAAAATAAATAGGAAATTTCATTCAGAGTTGTCATATATCTGTGTGACATGCTTGAAAGGTATAAGAGACTTAAAGATATTCCTAATTGCATACATTATTGGATCGGAAATGCAACCAAAGAGAAGTAAAAAGCAAAGTAACTCTAAAAGAAGTAAAGAGAAGACAAAAACAAACGCCAAATTATATAATCAAATCAAAGCATTCTAATCGCTTGATATACATTTACAATAAAAGCTATAAATGCTAAGATCTTTATGAAAAATGAGTAATATAGGATGAATTGGATATGACATGGTGCTAAAATAAAAAGGAAAGGTAAACAGGCTGAGAAATAAGTTCTCTCAACAAAATTCCAGCATGATTTGCTTGCAATAGAATTACTAAGTTTTCAAATTGTGATCGTTATATAGTTTTAAAGTGGAAGAATATATAAAATTACAATATATTGGATTTATATAGTGTGTGCAATATTATTTACTTCAAATAGTTCAATACTATGAAGCAATAAATATAAAATCAAAACAGAGAGCTCATGTTGTATGCCTGATTAAATTTGCTTATTTAACTACCATCGAATAAATACTGTTGCTTACAAAGAGGGATAAGCACTTCCCTTAATTTACTTTCTGGGTCATTTAGTGACAAAGATGTCTCTAAAGCTTGCTTACATATTCTGAATGTCACGGTTGAAAAGTCGAATTTGATATCTCAATATTGCCTCTAGTCACCTGTGTGTAATTTCAAAAAGGAATGCCACTATATCAAAGAATAAATCAAATTACAGTACAAAGGATCTACATAGTTTGTAAAATATTATTTACTTCAAATAGTTCTATTTTATAAGACAATAAATAATCAATTCAGAGAGTATGTCTTAATCAAGTTGTATGTCTGATTTAAGTTCCTTGCTTAACCTAAATCAAATAAACATTTAGAAGAAAAAATTCCTAATTTTGTTTTTTAAACTTATTTTCTTTAGATTTCTGGTCGTTGGGCATAATCTTCCCCTGTCTTGACAACCTTTGAGGATTTAAAATAGCATTTCCGATTTCAATTCTTAACTTCGAAAACCTTATACTTGTGAATGGGTTGTCAAGACATTTCCAACAGGAAATACATTTTTTCATAGGAGGAACAAATAGATGTCGTCGCATATGCTATTCGAATTTTTCTGTCCTTAAAAAACGATGTTTAATAGCGAAAGCAGAAAGGATTTTGAATTAAAAAAGTAAAGATGACACAAGCGGTGTACTTTTTTTTCATAGATAATTTAAAATACAAAGTAATATAATGTGCAGAATTTAATCTTTCTTGAATCAGTGTGTTTAATTTCTAATCTATCAACAAACATATTATTATAAGAACCCATTTATGCATTTTCCCTTCAATGCCAATTATTAACATATAAAAACATGCATCATTTTCCCTTTTGCCGGTTCTCCATTGCGCCTACTTGACTGCATTGAATTACCGTAACTCTAATTTTAAACATAGATTTAATAACCCAATAATGTGCAATTCATGAGTATCTCAAGAGTTTTTGACGTTTTAGTTTAATCAACACGACGACATTATTTCAAAGCAGAATATGCCCTTTTAATAGATAGTTGAAAATATCAAACAGTTAAATGATTTATTAATAAGAAAAATTTGAAAAATTATCGTTGAAAAAAGGCCATAAAACTTTTCTGGAGATAGGAAAGAATTGATGATGAAAGAATTATTTTTTATTTATTAATCTAGATTGAATGGGTATTATACCATTCTACATAAAAATTAATAACTAACACCCCATCTATCAACTAACATCGCCAACAGACGTTGGTATCGTTTATATCTTTAATAAGGAGATAATTCAGTACCTTCTTGGCGATTTCTGATCCTTAATGGGGTAACTTGGCGCCCATTAATCACGACAGCTGCTCTTCGGGAATATTTATGTTCTACTGTTGGCATAATCCATAAATTAAATAGCAGGTAATGCTCAGAAAAGTTAAGTTGTTGTTCGGTATGTATAAGTAAATGAGATCGTATTAATCCAGTTTATTTTTATAAGCCTCTCAGTTTATACTTTTGTTACATAATTCGTTATTTAAATTATTCTTTCAGGAAGGTACATAACATATCTATATATATAAATATAAATTTGTAGATGTGGACTTTTATTTAACTTAACAATTTATTATAAATTTCAAAATTATATATCTAGTCAAAATTATTTATTAAAAAATTAACATATTTAATATTTATTGCAATTCTAATAGAAAATAAAGAATAACCATTTTATTGAAAAATTTCATAAAGTTTTAAAGATTATTTAAATATTTATAAAATTTTAATAATGTAAACAATATTTACAATGACAAGACATCAACTATTGTGTATCAAGAATATTTATCCAAATATAATGATCTTGTAAGGTAACAAAAAATTCTGGATAATTTTTTTTGACGATAAAACAATAAAACTGTAATTCGAAGCTAATGAACAGGTACGTAATTTTGTATGTAAATTCAAATATTTAGGAATGTAAAACTAAAATGAGGAAAAAGAAATGATAATATCTCGATTTTAGTTTAATAATCTCTCGAGGAAATAATAATCTATCGAGCCTGTTTTTGAAATTGTATTCCATATAGCACACCATGCTCTGAAGACCATCGCCCCATCGTACATCATGGGATGCTCTCCTATCCTTCCGATGTCGAAATCTAACGGAGTACACTCATAGCAAAGTATAAAATGAAAAAGGAATATAAAATGTCCACTATTAAATGTCTAGGCACTTTAAAAAGTAATATAAATCCAACGTTAATTTTTTATCGATATGTAAGCTGCATACTTAAAGAACGTTTTATTGATAAATATAATTGCTTTCTTATGGTACAATCTTAATGTAAAATAATTAAAATTAATCTTTAAATTGAATTTTTTAAATACGAAATTTAATTTCAAGTGATATGGCTGTGTGTGAAGCTTTCGGAATGAGAAGAATATCAATTCATCATTGTCGTCGTATTCAATATTGGGTGGCCCATATAGAAACAGACTTCATGTTGCTTCAATATGAAATGTCAATATTTCTAAATTCAACGCAATAATATAATTCATAAATAAGTGAGAAAAAATTTTAAAATAATTTAACTTTATAAAAAGTCATTGTTTTCACATTTTGTAAAATTCTTTGAAACAACAAAATCCAATTATAGCGATGCATTATGAACAGTCATTAATTATTAATTTTAATAACTTTTCAATGTTCATTAAAGAATATCATTGATTATTTAGTATTTGTTGTACAGAACATTAAATTTTGTTTTGCCATGAATTTCTACAATCATCTTTCTTTTTCTGAAAACTGATAAATATTTCTTATATTTAAGTGTTAGTAGTTTCTATGGATAGTTTTTTACTTCTTTTTTTATTTTCCCTCGTGCAAATTCTTACAAGCAATTGACTTAAAATTTCTTTATTATGATTATTTTATTTACCTTGAAAGTGTTTAGATATTAAATGTATTGATTTATAAAATACAATAAAGTATTGAATTACAAACATAAGAATTCTTTTTTGTTGTTGTTTTGCTTGCCTACTTAAAAAATAATAGTTATAGTTTTATTAGAAAAAACTGTAATTAATTTAAATGAACTTTGTTTGCTACAAAATCTGATAAAAAATAAGAATATCTTTCATGACATTTTTTTTATAATTTTTCTATGTACCATTTTTATTTAAGTGATTATTAGCATTTTTTTAATGATACAAAAATTTCCTCGGTTCTTTTAATTAAATGAATAAGTTAATCTAAACTTTCTTACCATCGTAGACATAAATGCTATAATTATCATTTTTGATAATTGAAAACATTTAAAATAAGTTTATCATACACATTATTATTATCTAAACTTAATTTTTGTCGATTAACATGTACTTAAAAATAATTGCTGATAAAATCCATTGCTATTTTTATATTTTTACCTAATTTTTTTTTTCTGCCTTCAAACATACTGATTAAAAAATATCTAAATTTTATAAGAATTTCTTTTAACCAAATTTTCATGAATTATTTTAACACATTTTAATCAAAGTTATTGTGAAAGGAACAAATCATTAGCATTTTACTACAAAACATTTATAAATAAAGTGAAAAATATGAAACCAAATATAAAGTTCTTGGTAATTTGTTTGACTAAGAAAGGCATGTTAGAAAACTAAAAGGATTGTTGTTACAGAATTAAATAAACAGAAGTGAATCAATACAGATAACAAAACCCAATTGGTTTGTACATGAATTTTATCGGGAAGAATGCTCAGATAAATTTTACATAGACGTTTTGATTTGTAACAGATATATATATACCGAAACAATGTGAAAGTGCAGCCATTCTCGAACAAAAAGCCGGAAATTACCAGGAAATTGAGCTGCTAAGTCTTCAACTCAAAGTATCTGATTACTTTTTCTTACGTCAGTCAGAAAAAAAGGAGAAATACTTTTCTTGTCAACAAAAGAACATTTCCTCCCAATAAGCTTTGGTTTACTAGTCCTAAGAGACAAGAAACATTCCCTATAAGAATTGTGAAGGAAATAAAGACATCGAATTTAAATCACATTCAAAAAACATCCTAAATATTGTCGATGTAAAAATGAAATCCTATTTCGGTTATGCCCATTTATTATTTATAAATTTCCACATAATACGGACATAATATTATTGGAAACGATTTATTTCTTACTTTTAACTTAGTTTATTTTGATTTATTAGAAATTACATCATATGAAAAAAAGTTGAATATACTAGCAACAAAGAGAATTCTTATATCTTTCAGACTGTATGTCATTATTTATCTCATTATTTCTACTCATTTCCTAACAAGAAATGATGATTATTCAAAAGGAATTATAAAATCAAATTTAAAATTAAAATTACTAATTACTTACTATTTATCATTATTTTATTCAACTTATTTATTGATATTTCATTCATGTAAACAATATATAGACAACCGGCTTTAATCATAGTTCTTAAAGCCGGCATTTAGCCAACGGTGGAATAGAATTAAAATTTTTATATAACATAAGATATCTGAAATTCGAATATATGATCTAGCAAAATATCGCACTGACTATATGGTTATCCTTCATAACTTTTTACCTATTTCTTTTTTATATTTTTGTGTGATTAGTTATTCACCGGAAATATTTAAATTAATTATACAATCAAAGTGTACTGATTAAGAATTAATTTTTTCAAAAATGCAAATTTAAAAAATTCAGAAAAAATTTCCATATGCAAAATAATTAAAAGAATTATAGCACGTTATAAAATAACATAAAGCATATGTAAAATTATATTATATTCTGCAAAATTATATTATATTCTGCAAAATTATACTATATTCTGCAAAATTATATCAAAAGCATCAAAATTTTATCGAAAACTGCAATAATTGTTTTATATTGAAAATATTAATCTAAACTAAAGAAAGATAAAAAAAAAAGCTTAAATTATTTGATAGCATGATTTTTTGTTAAAAAATATTCCGATATTTCTGTTATTAGTTATTCAGTTATTTCTGTTTAAGATTGCAGAAAGTTCTAAAAGTGATTACAAGACATATAAGATTGCAGAAAGATAATTAAAGTAGGCAGAAGATTTTTTATAAACTTTATGCTTCGGTTTTTCTAAAGTCTTTTAAATTTATTTCTTGCCAAACTTTCTACTTTGAAAGGAATGAACAAAAAATGTTGTTTCGAGTGAAATTATTTTTAAACATGATTCCCTCATTAAGTCTTCCTAAAATTTAACAAAGACATAAAGGTTTTATTTTCAAAATAACTCCTTGCCGCATAGAAGTACAATTCACTAAAGAATATATTTAGGGATTAAAGAATAATTAGAAGTAACATCTATGGAAACTTTAAATTCCGTAAAAGATTTCATTTGTTGTTTATCATAAATTTACTTTAAATTTCTTGTTAAAGCAACTTTGGCTAATTTAGTTTGAAAATAATGATAAAATATTTTAATTTCTAAAATGAAAATTGGATTTCAAACACTTATAAATATTTGTCATCAAATAATTATAAGAATAGTAATTTGGCCTCAATAATTAAATTGTAAGAATTGTCAATCAATGTCTGGTTTTGAATTGATACTCATAACAACACAATTGAACTATTACTCATAAAAAAAGTCATAGTTTCAAGCCATCGGTCATAGTCAAAAGTTCATACGAAAAAGAAAAAGATATCGAAAATGATAAATTTTGATTGAAATTTATTTGCTTGCCTTTATTAGGAAGAGGAATTTATTTGCTTGCCTTTATTAGGAAGAGGAATTTATTTGCTTGCCTTTATTAGGAAGGAAAAATTTCCTTTCACTTCTTAAGTATAAAAAATTAGATTCCGATTCGATATTTTAATTTTCAATGGAAATTGAAAACATTACTTTTTGACAAATCTTTTAATGGGCCTAGATTTATATACCAGAAAAATTATGTTTCAAATACATTGTTATAAATCTGTAATTTTTCCTTCCCAGCATTAATAGAATGTCATCGTAAGAAAGACCATTTTACGATCAGTCCTGTGGGTGCTGATCGCGTGTCGCGTCTCAGAGCTTGGTGACAACTTGGTGACCAGATGGTGACTTGGCGATGACCTTGGCGACAAAATAGAAACTACTGGGAGCTTTTATCTATTCATCCAATAAGAGCTGAGATACGCCTGATTGATCTGAAAACCTTCTCGGCCCCATCCCCCGGGAACTATAAAAGGCCGGCTGTCTCAAGCCAGGAGGAATTGGAATTGGAATCGGAGTTGGAGTTGGAGTCGTAAACAAGTAACGAGTCGTCGAGAGAATAGAAAAGCAATGATGGTATAGTCCGGCGAAGTGTCAGCGTTGTATGGAGCTCAAGCGAGTGCTGTATTGAGCTGTGTGCCGAGTCCTTGTGTTTATTGTGGAAGCAGCATCGAGTCCTCTGAGGAGTAGCCAGTCGTACAATAGTGTGTCGGCAGCTGGATACAGCTAAAGCGAGGAGACAGTAGAGAATTTCAGCGTTTGGAAATATCTACTGGAGCGTAGAGTGAATCTACGATTATTACCTCTCCTGCTGAATTCTGTCTGACTGCTTTGTGTACTGTGGCTGTTATACCTTTACGACTTGTAAGCTACTGTTTGCTGTTGTGTGCTGTGCTGTGTTCATCTCGGTTGTATATATTTGTCGTCTGTGTATTCCTCGTGTCTGTGTCGTGTTAAATAAATGACGTCGTTGTTTTCTACTAAAGGATTGTTTATTTCTCCATCGACCATCAAATCTGAAAAGAACCAAGACGGAGGAAGTAGTAACTCCGTTACAATATGTTAAAGAATATTGAAATCAAATAAAAATACTGACGTTTAATAAGATATGTAAAACAGAAAGCATAGGTTCCATATTCACGAATTATTATTACCATAATATTACTTTATTTTCTAGATCCTACCAAAAATTAATAAAATTAATTAAAGTTAAAGGTTATCACTTCGATTTCGAACTAAGAGTTTTATGTTATTTTTGTTATGTTTAAAAGGAACATTCGAGACAATTTTTGAAAAATATTCTATCATTTTTTATTAAAATTTTAATTAAATATTTAAAATTAATAATATTAAGAATAAATTATTAAATACAAAAATTTCTTAAATATTAAATATTTTGGTAAATTTCATAAAATATTTTTCTACTTAATTGTTTTAAAAAAAATTTCTTACTGTGTCCGTAAAATTTTATCCTTTAAGTTATTTTTTTTCTACTAACTAGCACTAACTTAATTCATTTTTTAAATGATAGCTATTGCACAAAATCACACATTGATAACTATATAAAATTGTAGTTGAATGACAATTAGTAATAATGTGGAGAAAATTTTATTTTTCCTGTAATAACAATAACAAGGGAAGGGAGGAATTGAAATTTATTTTTTAAACGTTTATGTATAAATTTATACTCTCATTTTCGCTCATTTTTAATGCTCCAATTACTAGAATCAAAATGTCGGTTTTCTTTTATGTGTGAAAGAATATCGCATTATATAGATTTCATCTAATATTAATATTTTCTTTCGCATGAAAAAATTCTCAATACTTTAAACCATTTCTAATGAAAATGTACTTCAAATTTCATACAAAGTTACTTTAAAGAAAGCATAACAATTCAAAAATAATTCTTGGATTTTGTTAATATTTCCCTTCTAAGAAATAAAAGATTAAATATGAACACGAATCATATTTTAAAAAAATAATATAAAATTCAAAGTAATCTCATTCGTAGAGAAATAACTGGATAAAAGCTTAAGTTTTTATTTGATTTTATTTTATTTTATTTTAAATTTCGATTAGGAAACTTTCCTTTTGACATTTGTGACAAAGTTCAGCAAAGTATTGCCTTTAATAAATTCCGCTCATGCAACGCTTTATTACTTGCAAATATTTCGGAAAAAATTATAATTGAACGAAATATTTTAATTTTCTTTCACAGCTGTTGGAACATATATTAGCTAAAGAAAGTTTTTGAGTCTTGTAATGGAGTTGGAAATAAATTGAATTTAATTCTCAGCATCAAATAAGGCGATAATAGGAAAAAGGGGAAGAGATTTTCTGAAGATACGATAAAGTAATCATTTGCATACATTAAGAGCAATGTAGCAAACTGAAGTATGTAAATAAAATTTCGTGTCTATACATACGGTTCCTGTAAATAAACAAACAGTTTTAAATAAATAAAAATATTGTTGTAGCTGTTTTTATCCTGATAAGTATCTTATATTAAAACTTCTGACAATATTTATAATTTTTTTCAGTTTAAATAAAAGAGATTAATTTAATAGATCTTATTGAATGCAAGAATTTTAAGATGGACATTGTTTTGGAACGTGTTTTTCTTTCTTTCCTCTAGTATTTGCATGTTAGTAAAAATCATTATTCAAAGAGTTAACGCAATAAATTTTTCAATTACTTATTTTCATAAATGCATACACATAATTTTTATTACAAATCATAATACTGACAGTGTTTAAAAACCAAAAAGGAATTTAACGGAAAACCTTATATTCCTTTTGCAATTATTGCATTGTAAAATTTATAAGGAAATATGTAGTGCTTAGCTATTTAAGAAGATTATCCCGATAACGTCAGGATAATTTTCCCCAGGACTTCCGTGTCGAAATGAAACACATTTTAGCGAGTCTTCCATGCCTTTTCTAAAAAGTCAATATGTCTTCCCGATGTCTCAAATAATCTTCAACCGGCATATGCCACCTCTTATCTAGGTATTTAAATATATTTTAATTATTGTCCTATAGGTTCATTTTCTTTTGCTTTGCTACATTTTAAAAATAATTTATAATTTATTTATTTAAAAAATTAAATAAATTTTATAAAATTTTCCAAAATGACTTTTTAACGATATTTTTTGGTTAATTTTACTAAAAAAATTAAAACGAACATTTTTTTTTCTTTTAAATTTAGTTATATTAATATTTCTGTTTCATAATTTAGCAAAAATTTACTCAACTCAATATTTTAAATTGAGCGTCAAGTAAACCATAAAATTTTAATTTATTTGACACTTAAAATATCAATGCATTAGCTTTGATTTGTGTTCCACAGTATTTTATCGTGATTAAATATCCTGAAAAATTATCGCTTTTGAAATTCCATTCAAAATTAGATTGTTTTTAGACTGATAATGATGAACTTGCACCAAAAATATGAAAAATATATATATTCTGAACAAAAGCTTTATATTATCATACTTACACTCTATTACTAAACTAAAACTTCAAAATAAATACTCTATTTTTGAAGTTTTAATTTGCTACTCAATTTTATATTCTTCATCATTTGGTTATTTTCTTATTGGTATTTTATTTTATTATAAGGATCTATACTAAAGAGTAGATTTCTCTTTTCATTTCTGTAGCATTTCTGAAAAAATCTTAATCAATTTACTTAAATTAGATTGGAGACTACTATAAATCAAATCGATCATCAATTATTGAAGGCAAGAAAAGGTATTTCGCTTTTCTGTAAATATGCAAAGAAATACATTTTTAAATGTTTACACATAAAAAATTATGCAAAATAAGAATATAATTCAATAATTTTGCATCTTATTTATCTCAACATTAAGCGAATTAAAAAAAATGACTTCTACAATTCTTAATACTTATTTCATAACTTAATTAAATTTTTAATCGTGTCCGTCGATTAACCAATTAATAAAAAATATTGAGCAATATCAATAAGCACCGATGAATTACATCTTATCAATTAAACGAAAACTCTGTCTTAAAATAGATTTGAACAATGAACGCAAAACATTTTATATGGTTCCTTATCTTCATATATATATATATATATATATATATATATATATATATATATATATAATAAGCCGCACTGTTTTGTATAATTTCGCAAAGATGGAATGCGGTTAGGGTGGAATTGATGGCCATTGATAGCATATTTAAATATCATAAGCTTTGAAAGGAAATAAAATTTCGCGAAACCAGACAATTAACCAGATTGGTATACTTTAAGTATATAGATTGAAGGAATGGCTTTGAAAATTCATTTGAAAATAGATTATAAGAGAAAGGCAACCATTGAATATACAGTGTGGTTATAATTAAAGTTCCACTTTGAAATAGTCATAAAAGAAAAACTACTGGATCAAATATTATCAAACTTCATAATAGTTCAAAGGAGATCACGGAAACTTTTCTTCCTCCAAAAAAAGTTCAAAAAGTCACCACCAGAAGAGAAATAGCGCTGTATGCAATATTGTTAAGCAAAATAGGACATGGAGACACTGGTTTAAAATGTGTTTATTCATTTCTGAAACAAATCAAATTTGTGTTACAAAGCATGTTCAATGTGGCGTCCGTCTTTTTCTGAAAGCAAGTTAAATCGCATTGCTGCATTTTCAATAGTAGCTTTTATCATATCAGGAGGAATGTTATGCACATGTCGGTGTATCGCATCTTTCTATTCTGCCAAATTGTTTAGATTATCTCCCTAAATAATGCCTTTGAGACAACACACTTTGATTTTGAACATGCTTTGTAACACGTTTCAGAAACTATTAAACACATTTTAAACCGGTGTCTTCATGTCCAATTTTGCTTAACAATATTGCACACACTGCCATTTCTCCTTTGGTGGTGAGTTTTCAAACTTTTTTCATTACTGGAGCAAAAGAAAATCCCATGACCTTATTTAAACTTATTATTTACCAAGAGTTTCATAACATTTGGACAGACAATTGCCACTGATATTGCATACATGTGTTATGATTGTAACTCTTTGTTCATGTGAAAATATCAGTGTTTTTTGGTTTATTCAAATTTCTTTCTATTTTAATTAATTTTAAGAAGAATATCTTAAATTCCTTTTGCAGCAAAATATTTCAACTCTGGAGTGAAACTTAATAATTTATGATCAAGATATAAAGATATGGTTTATTTTTTCCATGCTAAATAATATTCGGCAAATTAAAGCATGCTTTTGATAAAAAATTTTAAATTTTATAGTACTTACAAAAGAGTTTTAGCTTCAGAATCAAGCACTCTTAAAGTGTGCCCATGTTTAAAAAGTGCAATTCTTCCTAGTCATCGAATTCGATGTATAGAGATATAGATAAATATACCGAGAAAAATATAATGCCCAATGAATATAACAGAGTAAGACTTCAAAAATAATATGACTTTTATATCTATCAAAACATAAAATTTATAAAACATTTTGCTAACTATGCAATTAAGATATATTTAAGAAAAAATTAAGCAATTATTGATTCTATAAAACCAGCTAGTCATTACATCCGGCTAGAATTTTTTTTAAAAAAATTAAAAATAATTATAAAAACAATAATTTGGCATTTGTTATTGCATCATTGTAAACCAATGCTATCCAAGCCTTATTTTGGGTTTTTAATTAATTTTCCACGTTACTAATAACTGAATGAGTGAACCTGAAATTATATGTTGCTTTTACCTACAACTAGGCTAAAAAGTAAATTTAAAAACAGCGAAATCCGTTTTTAAAAGCGAGGTTTTACCGCTATTAATAGAATATCAACCAACAGATCCTTGTTTTCAATAGCTCTTCCAAAAATATGCAAACTCAAAGTTTCGGGGAATTTTTACGGATATCCTTCATATTCGCAATGCAAATTTTGTGAGCTCAAAAGCATTGTAAATTTTCTCCGTAATCGTTTATTTGGGAGTTTCGTTCTTCTTTTTCTTTTCCAAACATCGATTTAAAAAGCAATTCTGAACTTCTCACCAGAGATCGGAAATTTTACACTCCTTTTCAAGAACTAAGCATGGTATTAAAAGTCGATCAAGACATCAATAAAAGAGATTTGCACAGAAATGAGGAACTTAACTTTGAAACTTTTAAAAACTCAGTAAATCTTTCGTTCTGTTATGAAGATAGATACCGGTAAAGTTTTCCTTTTCTTTTTTACTTTTCTTACATTTAACTTGCTGTTTCATAAATTTTTAAGCAGTATATTTCTGAATTTTTAGTAATGGATTATATTATTAAATTAAAATTATGCTTATTCAATTAAAATATGGTGAAGATTTGATCTTTAAACGTAAATACCACAGTATGATAATACCATAGGGTTGATTTATTTATGACTATCTAGTATACGGAACATATTTGAAGGATTGTAATCGTTAAGATCTTCGCGCTCCAGATTTTGACGAATCTCGAGATTTCAGACTCACCTAAGTCCAAACAATGCATTTTTGCCATTATATATGTCTGTCAGTCTGTGAACACGATAACTGATAAAGCTTTGAGCTAGAAGGCTGAAATTTGGTATACGGAATTGCTACCGAATTTGTAGATTTCTATTAATTTTTGAACGAAGTCTCTTTATAAGAAGTCTGCCTGTCCAGTTGTTCCAATACAAGTGAACTCAATAACTATAAAACGTAAGGAGCTAAGTAGATAAAATTTGGTACACAGGATGAGCAATTAAAGTATAAATCAATATCAAAATTTTGAAGCAAACCCGTAAAAAGGATGACCGTCTGTTGGTCCGTACTATAGTATGCAATTAAATAATTTAACTCATACAACTTAATGAATGAAATTCGGTATGTTTATTGTAACAACATCTGTTCTTACGTATCAAATTTTGGTTCCAATAATCTGGTAAAAAAACGTCCAGAAGTGACAGATTCTCGTGATAGATTCACTGAAAATACTAGAATAATATCAATGTCCATATATCAGAAATATCATTCATCAATACCATATAAATTAATTGCGGCCTTATTGAAGATTCACAATTTTATGAGGAAGGGAATAAGACTTTATTGGAGAATATACAAGAAAGTTTCGGAACAAGAACAACGATTATGTGCGCACAAAATTATGTAATTAATAACACTTCAAAGCACTCGAGAATAAATACTGTAACTAAAACATTGAAACATATATTTTAAAAATTATTTTTTTCTAATTTTATTAAATTTAGAGAAAATAATTGAACAGAAACGAAATATATCTAAAGAGGTTGCTTTTTTGAAACTTTACACTGTGGATTGAAATGATTTTTTTTTTTTTTGCGATGAAACAGAGTTATTAAAAAGAAAGAGGACCAACAAATAGGACCAATTTAAAATATATATTTCTACTACCGACAATAGGTAGAGACACATACTAAATATATCTGCATAAAAGTAAGTTCGAAGGGGGATTTCTTTTTATCTACATTCAATATGAGCCCTATTTGTTATACGACAAACCTTGAATTGGAAGTTCATTTCTTGTTCTGCATGAAATAACTGGTTCCTTGTTTATTGAACTTAACTATAATGATTCGATATCGCAAAATTTTCATGTATCCACACAAATATGACTACGATCGAAATTACATCAAATAATATCACTACATTCATCTGACGTCCTAGGATGAGTAGTACTTTTTTCTATGCATATGTAACAATTTTCTACGAAATTTAAGAAAAGAGCAACCAGTATCACACATATATTATACAGTGTTGCTTCACATTAAGAATTATTCTCAATTTTGTAGAAAGTAGTGAGATATTGGACAATACCTTATAATATCGTTCAATATTATACTCACGGTATTATCATGATGCATAAAAATAATTTGAACTTTCTTCTGATTTTTTCACATGTCTGTATTTATTGTTACGATTCGTGTCTGTACCGTTAGAAATAAATATTTTAAATCTTCATTTGGAATAACTTAGTCTTATTCGATATTATTGGGAAAATTAATTTACTAATATTTAACTTTTCAATTTTAAATCTAATTGAAATCTTTGACTTGTAATTAAGATAAAAATTCAAACTATTCACCGCAGTTAATCATTCAGAATAAATTGATTTTTGTTTCGTAAATTAAATAAAATATAATAAGGCGCGATAAAAATTGAATACACCTTCTTGGTCCCTTAAATTTAAAATTCAATTTATCTTCTTGATTCCTTAAATTTAAAATTCAAAATATCTTCTTAATCCATCATTCAGAATAAATTAGCTTTCAACTCTAAATTAGGATAAAAGGTAAAAACACACTACAAAATTAACTCCTAAATATTTAAAACATTTTGTATACTTGTTAAGTAGCAAACACAAGACTAATTAATATTGTAGACTGGAGGAATTTGATAAAATAATTCAACATTTATAGAGAAATCAGTAAACAATTACGTGAATTTGTCTTAAATTCATGAGACTTGAAGCTCCTTATTAGATGACATTTTCATCAAATAAGATAGTGAAAGGTTTATAATTTTAAAAAGGTTTTGACATTTTAATTAACAATGACTGTTAAATTCTGTTGGTGCAGAAGAGTACATTTTAATCAAATTCACTTGGCATGGATTTCAAATATAATTTTGGTTACCTCGAAACTACCTTCCGTGTGGCTTGAAAATGAGACATTAGTGATATTAATGTAAGATAGGGACAGTAATTTCAAGCTTACCGAATTGTATTAAAATGAGAGGCTGGATTTCTTATACAATGTCCCAATGTCATTGTCTTATAAACTAAATCCTGAATTTCATATGCATCATTTAAATTTTTAAAAAATAAATTACACATTTTTCCTAAATATTGTTTTTTGATAAAATATAACAACTGCATAATTTTCTGAGGAGCGAAAGCCGTAACATTAAACGTTGCCGAAAATTAAGCACTCTAGTTAACTGTAGATCACAAGCTTTAATTTTCCTAAATACAACGTGACTGATGGCCACACATCATTATTCTACGTCGAACTTCCTGACTTATTAATATCGGGTCAAGATTTCAGTTAAATTTTGATATGAATTTGAAACAAAAACCAAGCTCAGATTAACATCCATTTAATGAAATTTCATTCACTGTAATTGTGAGATATTCAATGCTGCATTTAACATGGACCAATTCTTGAAAATCGTTTTTCCAAATACATGCATATGGAAGAAAATATTCGAATGTCATTGAGATATTTGAGATTAGATGCTACTAATTGGAATGTTTGAAATAGGCATCTGCTTAAGAAGAGGCATAAAGAAAATCCTTAGATGAATACAATCTTGGATTCGTGTCGTTCGCTCATAATGAGAATAAAAATAGGTTGTTTGATGTTTTAAATCAGTATACATTTGATTATATACAAAACGCTATGAAACGGGAAATTTAAATTCTATTCAATCTTTTAAATATGAGCGTCATGTTTTTTAAACAGTTATCCACAAAACATAAGTGATTATAATTTTATGTACATTTTGAAAAATATATTGAATCAATACGCAACTTTATAAAATTCCCTTTTTTATCTATGTAATAATTAATCATTAAATAAATATTATTAGTTTGTTAATACATTTCTTTGCAATACCTAATATTTATCGCAGCATAACATAAAATTGGATAGTAAATTCCTTTTTTCTACCGGAATATTTTAATTAAACTTACTTTATAGAAAAAACCTTGATAAACATATTAAAAAGGGAAGCATTATTCAAAAACGCCTTCTTGTAATTTCTCAAAACATTATATCTACATGCTGAATAAAATTCTATGTGAAATTCAAAGAAACGTTCTGATTCCCCATTATTTTAAATAAATATGACAAAATTATTTATAAACCTTAATTACTTATTTAAAAACAAATGCATAAAAATATAGAAATGCATTATGATTTTCTCTGTCTACACCAAATAAGCAACAGTGTGCCTTGAAAAAATCAGAACGCATATCTTAAATTCCTGATTATTCATATTTGCAAATGGTGGGGATTTATTAGAGCAAACACATGCATTGAGACATGTTTATTTAGCATTGATCAAGCTCTTTAATAAATTTTCAATGTTGAAAGAAAGATAATTAAATATTTCTTTACACGAAGTTTAACCTATTTCATTTGTAACTTACTTAACTAGTATATATATGATCATAAAATATGTATGATTGCAACGTTCATATGTAGTATATTAAAATTTAGCAATCGCTGTGCTGCATATAGTTCATAATGAATAATTCATTGTTCAGGCCAATACAAACCGCACTCAAATTTACCTATATCTTTTGCGCTCGAAGATCAGTTGTTTTCATACATTAGATATCTTCTTATCATATCAACCAGCTTTGAGGAACTACATCTTTTTGCACAAAGTTAAATTTATATTTTAAATTATACTTTTATATTAACCACAGAGACTATCATTGGTCCAAATTCACCAATTCTTTTTCATATGAAAGCTCATGGCCCCCTTAACATATCACCAGTATCTCCTTATCACTTGTTCCATCTCCCATATTTGAGAGACAGTAAATCACAAAATAAGATCTTAGCACAGCTCCAGTATAAGCAACTGTTTCGATTTCGCCAATTTGTGCGTATAATTAAATAGATGCTGTAAACTTTTTAAGCAAATGCAATTTAACATAGTAGTTTCATTTTATGTATAAGATTCCGTCATCCAATGAGGTGAATGTTATTAAATTATTATTATTACTTTGGTGGTTGGATGTCTCATCACGGAAAGAAGCTGATATATCCAAAATGGAAGCAATGTTTAAGAAATTAATCTGAAAAAAGAACTTTAAATTCTTTAATACATCTTATTTCAATAATAACAGCAAAATTTTAATTCTCATTATTTTATTACTGGTATTTTTTTACAAGTAAATTTTATCTAAGAAGAAAACTGTCCAAAATAAAAATCCGCCTCATCGGAACCCAATTCCATACAATGTAAATGTTCAAAATAACTGTGAAAAGCTCAATTCTGTGTCACAACCTTTTATCGGAGGGAAATGAGCAGAAAATATAAATTATAAGATGGATTGTTTATATATATACAATGAAGAAAAATGTGTATATTAATGAGAATATCAAGCAAAGAAAAAAAAGAGAAAGAAAGAGAAAAATAATATCCTTCTTTTTTTTAAGAATCTAAATTTCTGGTTTAGAAGGACGAAAAATTTTTTTTAAACTTCAGTTAATAGAGATGGGGTCTCATTTATGTAATTATCTAATATTATATACATATATATATATATATATATATATATATATATCGTATTAGTTTGTTCGAAGTAAAATTCAAAGGCTAACATTTCTTAATTATTTTTCTTAGTTTAATAATCTCATTCTTTAAATCTTTATCTTTCTTTATCTATTCTTTAAATCTTTACAAAACAAGGCACTCGTTTAAAGAAATGAATAAAAATTTCAGATTTTCAAAATTCTTAGAGTATGTTAAATATGAACTACTTTACTTTAATAATAATTTGTTATGTCTATTAAAATTTATATATAAAGTTCAGGAAGTGTAAGCACATGCATATAAATTAAAATTTAATCTTAAATAATTTAATTATAAATTTTTAATTATAATTACATACTTAGTAAATTATTTGTTTCTCTGTTATCATTATTATTTAAAATTTTCAAATATGAAAAATAAATCTTAACTGATAATTCCAGCTTCAGAATTAAAGTTTGTTTGTCGTAATCCAATTTATATCTTCTTTCTCTCATTCGAATTTTTTAACAAATTGAATTTTCGATACCATTCTGTACATACTGAATTTGTCATGTTCTTCTGTAGTAAAACTAAGAAAATTAAAACGATTTCCCATTTCATCATTAATAATGATTTAAAAATTAATTAAAACATTAAGTGAAATTTTTGGCACTCCTGACGAAAACAGGAAATAGAAAATGGCATTTCAAACAGTGTCTAAACACATATCTGATGTGAAAACTATTCCTACAATCTTTTTCTTGCACTTTTCTTTAAATTCTCGCTTGTCCTTTCGTGAAGGATTTTGGTGCTGTCAAATTCATTATACTCTTAATTGAACTGTAAAATCAACAAATTGCTTTTGAATCTGTAACTGAATCTTCATGCCAGTTCAAAGTGTCAATATTAAAACTCTTAAAACACTACAGCGCGAAGAAAGATACTAACTCAGTCTTCAATAGAAAATATTTTAATTAACGTACAAACCAATTTAACACCATTTAATGAAAATCAACTCCTTTTTAGTGGCATTATGTGTATAAATTTTTAAGGCATCAGTCATGAACGAAAATATATCCCCATTTTTCTCATGCTGTACTACCGCATTACAGTATCAATAAAATACATTTCGAAAATGCAGTTTTACATGCAGTTGATAAATGCCTCAGTTATATATTTCCAGTAATGAAAGATGTGACAGGAAGAACAGTAAAACCTACCTGAAAAATGCAGAAAGTGCTAAAATAAAATAAGAAATATCTTCGTTGTCAAAACATTATAAATTTCTAGGTATTCTAAGTGGGAAGAAACGGAAGTATGCAGCATATTCTAAGTAGTTGAAAAACGAGGTGACTTAAATCTTCAATGTCATTAATAATAATATATGTGACATGGAAAACGGCCATCAAAACAGTATGAGGGCAAGGAATAAGAATCACTGCCTTGGGAAAATACAGAAAGAATAAAAACACAAATGAAAATGGTTTTCTGCCATTCTAAAATTTAAAATTTGACACATACTATGTTTTACCTTTACATTCTTCCTTTCATGGGGCATTTGAAAGAAATTTTCAAAAAGTATTTAAAAATATCCAAATTAAAAATAATAATAAGAGATCTCGCTTAATATTTGCTAAACGTAGATTGTTTTATGAAATACTAATTAAGAATTTATCTTAGCAATAAAAAGAACTTTAAATTGGTCTGAACGTTATAATCACCAATTTTCCCTTTTCATTTTACTTATTTTCAAAAACTTTTATGAAAATAGCATTTGTAGGCTTCTGAATATAATTTTGAATTCCAGAATAAATAGTTTCAGCAGCGAAATCCTTTATATATGTACATTTTTTAGAGTTATCAAACAATTTCTTTTAAACATATTTTATTTTTCTTAAAGCAGCATTAAAATATCGAGGTTAAAAATCATACTGTTAAGTCAAATAACGCTAAACAGATAATTTTTCTTCAAGAAAAGAAACGCCATTAATATTTTTTTACATTGTACGTCATTAACAATGCAAATAATAACTGTTTGCGACAAATAAGCGACAAATTTTGCCATTGCACGAGATTTACATCTTAATTTTCCCTAATGGCATAAATGTTCTGAATCTATATTTTAACATTAATTACAAAAAAAAATTATATAAATCTTAGATTTCCTTAGAAACTTGATTTTTTTTTCTTTCTCTTCATTGAATGAATTCAAATTATGTTCATTAATTATCAAATAGAACCAAATCACACACGTAATAGTTTTCTTAGTTTTCATTTTATAGAAATAACATTATAAATGAGTTTAAACGCATTTTTATAAATCAATTAAAATATTTTGTATATAGTTTGTGACTTCAGAAATATCGAAAATATTTGGAGAATGAAATAAATTAAGCCAACACTTCATAATTAATAATAATTAATAATTAATGTGAATTAATAGCCATTCATAATTAATCATTACCGACACTTCTTATTAATGATAAATAAATCAATATAATGCTTTAAACAACATGTGTTTATACAAATAAGACAATTTTTATTTTGATAAATAATCTTTTTTTTTCCAAAGAATTTCACAAAAGGCAAACAAGAAAATAGGAGCATGAATATATCTAAATAATTTTTATATTTACAATATAAGAAGTTCAAAATAAAATTTCAATGTAAGCTGATAAAACCAATTATTATTAAATTTTCATCCCTACAAATTTAAAATTTAGATCGGAGCCTGGGCGGGCTCCCGCGTACGCAGGAGAGAGCAGAGACACTTATAAAGAGCGCCTTCCAAAAGATGTGGCAGTGCAAACATGGCAATGGCAGAAGATTCATTAACTCTGATGTGTACTATGAGGTACTCAGAAGACTACGCAGGTCCATCAAGAACAAAAGATCGGAGCTACTCGAGGAGGGTGTGGTTCTGCTCCATGATAACGTGCGTAACGTCTCCAGGGTCACTCACGTGGAACTGGCCATGTTAGAGTGAGATCTGCTCAACCATCCACTCTACAGCCCGGATATGTCACCCTGCGATTTTCATGTGTTTGGTCCCCAAAAAAAAACATCTGAAACGGAAGCGCTTCAACTCGGATGGCGAACTCAAGGACGCTGTGAAGGACTGGGTCTCGTCACTGTCACAGGAATTCTGGGAACAAGGAATTTTTCGGCTCATTAATCAATGAAATCGTTGTGCACAGGCCTATGGTATATGCTTTGAATAAGGTCTTCATTTATACCCACAGTGTCGTTTCGTACCTTTTCATTTGGAAACTCCTTGTATAATGTATTCTCGCATGCAGTGAGTTGTTGAAAGAATTTTTGAGTATTTCCCATAATCAAATTGTAAATAGCCGATGAATTTTATGTTGATATATGATTACCAATGAAAGGAGGAAAACTAAAGAAATAAATTTATTCTTGTGACTCATTTGAACAAAAATTAATTTCGTATGTAACAGGAGGTTTTTTTTCATACCAGTTTATAAAAAATGTATAATTTATATAGGATTCATTAAAATTTAATTAAAATTCATTAAAGAAGAAAACTATGGTAGAAACTTTAAAGAAATGTGATAAAATTGCTAAAACCTTTCACAAGAGTTTGATTATTTTGGCAATGATTTAAAAATAGTTCTCAAGCATTTTAGATGATTCAATAGTATTTTTCCATTTTTCCAATAGCAGTATATCGAATGTTTGAAAACCTTTTTCAAAACTGGAACAAATCTTCTGCGATTTTGAACCATTTGGATATGCAAGCAACTTTTTTAGGAGTATTTCTTTGAAACCTATATTGACAATAATTTATTTTCATTCCTCTAGGATCATTACTTCATATTTATGGTGATCTAATTTGATCTTTCTTCCTGTCCGATGTGTGTTTCATTTTAATATGAGTATATGGAATATATAGAAGAATATTTTAATCCATGATTCACAATTGAGGGACTTAACAATAACAATTTTGAAATTCCAATTAAAAATTTAAAAAAAATTCGTCTAAATTTAAAAAATAGAGCGTTTACACTTATACATATTCATTTTTATTATTGATAGAAATTCAATTTTCTATCATAAATGCTTCTTCTGCAATCTCACAACATTCCTATTTCCATGATTTATTAATTTTTATGACACTTTCTCAGCATCACTCATTCTTAATTTAATTTTGTACAATAATATTTACTTAAACTTTTTATAAGAACCCTATGAAAGATTTTTTCTGTAAAAGTGAAATCCATTTTGAATTATTCTTTGAATGAAGAATGTGTCTGCTATGTGTCACTAGCAAATTGAATGTAATCGAAATTCCTGAGCCTTAGTTTTACGAATCCATTAGGTAGAAAATTTAAATTTAGCTTTTTCAGGAATTTTATATTTGTCCCCCAGCAATGTCTTGAGAAATACATTCAAAAATTTCAACACAATCAATTACTTTTCAATGTTATTCCTCAAAGAGCACGGTTCGACAAAGCTATTGAAAGAGAGAGAATTCCGAAATTCTACATACTTAGAATAACAAGGTCGCTAGGCACAAGAGTACATCTTCAAATTATTAATAGTATTTCTTGCTTCCAATATCATTTTCTTCTTAATATTCCTATTTCTAATTGTTTTTCAGAATTTTCAATGATGTTTTATTGGATTCGAATCGAATTAATTGCTAGAATAATTATTTTTATTGAGAGTTCTAGTATGAAAATCTTTTTAGTGAAACCTTTCTCATAATAACTGCAACTTTCATTAAAGAATTTAATACAGGAAATAAGCTGTTCCATCTAAACAAAATTATTTAGAAAAATAAAAATACAAGATATTCCCCCAAATGACAGAATCATTTGCATTTCATTTCAATAACAGTATACTTCTAGCTTACAATATCAGGTACTCCTTTGTAACCATTTCAAACAGTTTTCTAGAATTTTCGATGCGATTGTTTTCGAATAGAATAACATTAATTGCTAGAATAATTATTTTATTGAGAGTTTCAGCTCGAAATTCTCAAGATAATCTCAAGATAATTGGTGGTTTGAATGAGCAATTTGAAACTAGAAATAAGCGGTTTAAATTGCCACTGATTTCCATTTTATTTATTAGTGAAAATATACCCCTTTTAATAAAATAAATAAATTGAATTTGTTCATGATAAATATTCTTCTTATTCATGGTTATTAAAATGATTCAGTGCAAACAATTTTAAGAATTTGGAAATTTCCTTGCAATAAATTTCCAAATACAATAAATATTCAAGTGAAATAAATTTACTTTAAATTTATTAGAAATTTTATTATGTAATTCAAAAGAATATTCGCTTTTTATTGAGAATATTCACGAGGTTCACAAGAATAGCCATAATAATAATCTGGACAATTTATAGTGTAAAAACCCTACTTTTCAAAAATGTACTTTTTTAATCTTAACATATATTTATGTATTATTATATTTTATAATTATTTCACTGGAAATGGATTGTATATGCTATATAGTACTTTCTATACCATATATTATTTCATGTACAGTTCCTATATATATTCCTAAATAGTACTTTCTTGTTCCATTGATTTTTGTGCTTTATATATAGATTAAAAGAAAGATGATTTTTTTTAATATTTAAAGAATATGAGAAATTTAAGATTTGCAGACACGAAAACAATAAGCGTGGAGGAAATGACAAAATATTGTTCTTTAACTAGACAAAAAATATATAATGTAGGTTCAATAAATTTGTAAGTATTAAGTTAAAATAATCCCTTCGTTTTATTCAAATGTGAAATAATTTTAATTGTTTCATATAGATATTTTTGCATTTATTATGTAAACTAAATGAAATATTGATAAAAAATTGACTCAAATAAAAGAATCATCATTGAGAACCAAAATTTGGAGTAAAAATCATTTGTTACATACATTATTTTTCTTACAATGCATAAATATATGAATCATTTTATCATTAAAATCAATTTGAAATTACATTCGTGTGAATATTATAGACAGACAATTTCTGCTACGATTTCTTTTTAGTATGCTTATCTTCATCTATATCATATTACAATTTTTTTGTATTTCCCACTCAGTAATAATTACGAAGAAGCAACGTGACCAATCAACAACAGATTTGTGGTTAACCGACAATAATCGAGTGTCAGCATAAGGCAAGTCAGGCATCTTCTAACATTAAAACTTGTAATTATTCAAAATGTCTGTTTCTAAAATCTTTGGCAAAATTTATTGAAACTAAGAAATTCGAATTACTTTACAATTTAGAAGATTTAACAAAATCTAATACTATATCTATCTTTTTCTGCCTATCACAAAAACACACACACACACGTGTGTGTGTGTGTGTGTGTGTGTGTGTGTGTGTGTGTGTGTGTGTGTGTGTGTG
>JAPMOR010109699.1:113548-125655 GCA_026543865.1 Argiope aurantia
CAGTAGTCAGAGTGGACGGAGTGGTAGAAGAAGAGTAAGCGGAATCGACGGAGCGAGGTCAGTATTCCGAGCCAGAGTCGGAGAAGTAGAAGACGGAGGAGTCGGAAGCGACTGAGTCATGCTAGTGCTGAACTGAGCTGTGCGCTACTGTCTGCAGTAGATTCTGGTTGTATGCTGCTGTGTATGCTGTTGTATGCTACACGTCTCGGGTGAAGGTAATCGTCTTCTGTGCTGTATATAGTTGTCGCTTTTGTGCTGTCCTGTGTGTCTTCGTGTAAATAAACGTCGTTGTTTTTATTCTACTTCTGCCTGCTGATTGAGCGTTCTACACACCATATCACTTCCACTATCCAAACGAACACCGGTAAAGAAAATTTCGTAACAATATGTTACTTTTGTAGTTACTTCAAAATATCGCCTGCATTAAGACTATCAGAATATCTTTCTTGCAGATATGTTTTTGGATCAAACAGCATGCTATAAAACATAATATCATCTGATATCCTTTCTTTTTTTTTCTGAATCATCAAGAGTTTTACTACAAAAATATTCTTATGCATAAAAATTGATAAAAGAACGAGGCCAAAAACCTACATATATATAAGCTTTCAATATTTTTTTCCGAGTATTTATTTCATGGTAATGATAATGCGTATAAAGAATAAAGTGTGCTGGTGGGATTTTTTTCTTTCTTGCTAATTCTTCATACTCAAAAACATTAATTAACTTTAAAATTTTTTTTAGCCTTATAAAAATATCAAGCATATATTTTTCAGAAATATTTCCCATTTTATGATTACTTTTGATGTTGTTGCAAGAAAATTTTTTTTCCATGAATCAAAAAAATATACATTTTAATATTTTCTTATCTAACAGAATCACTAAAACTTGATTTAATTTATAGATGGTTAAACTTTCAGGAGCTCTTTAATTCTTTCAAAGTATTTATTTCGTACTGACTTCTTTGATACTGCTGCTATTTACATATGGTAGATACTATTTCTAAGAAACTGCATAATAATTTTATTGTTTTCTGTGATTTACATCAAGAAGAAAATAAAGCATTTTTGAAAAAATTTTCATTTTATAGCACCTTTCAAATTAATTTCCATCCATTACAATAATGTTCAAAATATTCAATTACGTTTTATTAAGAATATTAAAAATACATAAACATAAACTTGTTGGAAAAATGCTTATAAAAAATTACATTTAGAAGTGCTTTATTTTTAGACCAGGAAAATGTATGACGTAAAAGCAAGCAGTATCCATTAACTAACCAACTTTTTTTCAATGCTGAACTAATCAAAATCTATCAGTGCAGAAATAATTGATATTAAAGTATGTTCCTATAGCAACAGTTCCCTTGGGGGTCGTAAAGGCCACACATGTTTCACAAAAAAAAAGATGAAACTCTTCATTCACCACCATCGACATAATCCACCTTTAAAATTATCATTTTTTCAATCGTGCAGAAACAGAAAAAGAAATTAAAAAATCGAACTTATTGATATATTATTTAATATAATATCATCATGAGAATGTCCTGCACTTTTAAGGGGTTCATCAGCTCTTATTGAATCATTATATTTAATGGTGCATTCAGAGGCGGAATCATTTTATTCTGTGTGCTGTGAAACTTTTAGCAAATAATACAGTGTTTGTCAATTAAGAGAAAACTCATATTATATTTATAGGAATACCAAAGATAAATTTTGAAAATTTTTAAATTTCGGTACAGCGGGAAATGTCTCCAAAATACATAAAATTATCCTTTAAAATATACTCCTGATTCCAAAATTTATTACATGAAAAATAAATAACATGCAACGGGATTTTGAATTGTAAATTGATGGTCTTTGCTATCAGGGAATATTATTATTACTTGCGAAATTATTTCATTGCATTTTCAAATAAAATAATTAAGATAATATATGCATAGAGCATTAAAAAGAAATTAATAAATGAAATATATGAAAAAAATTATTTATAGATTGCGTTAAAGAATTTGAAATAAACATTGTTGTAAGTTACATATTGAAAACGAGCACAGCTTACAATTTAATTATATCAGTTTTAATGCACAAAATTCTATTTTTAGATTCATTTCCTAATTTTTAATTATACAATAAGAACGGTTCCTTTCCCAAAATTCCAATCTCCTCACAGAAAGTTAAAATTGAAGCAATGACTTTCACTTTAAAAAATTAGCATTTCCTTATGGCGACAGTGTGTTTTTGCAAAATTAATACAAGGAATATTATATAGAAATTTTAGGTCAAGGACAGATTCCTTAATTCTATTCTAAAATGTAAAGTGTTTCAGAGAAATGCTGAAGTCGATCTTCATAATTCTTTGAATAATAATCTCATTTTCAAGAATAATTTCGTTTAACAATATAATTGCCAAGATTAAATAAAGCTAAGAAAGTTAAAATATATATATATATATACATAATATATAAACTATCTTTCTATGAAATTTCTTCTCTAATTTAAATTCGAAAATTTCAAATAAAGCTCTAAAGGTCTGTTTGGAAAAAAAGGGATACTTATTATGAAAACAATGCTTCTCGAACATCACAAGTTCTAGCATTCTTACTCTTAAATATTCGTATTTTCTATTCTTAGAAAAAAAGACTCTTTTCAAACATTGAAATCATCCATTATTGATTCCTTTCCAGAAAGTACAACATTTGATAAAAGCATCGAAATAAGTGTTGACGAGTACACGTTGAATAAAAATGCATATGCCAAGCATAGGCGCATTAAAGTAGATGTATAAAATGGCTTTTTTTAAAAGTTGGGTTTTTTTCTTGAAATGTTAAAAAAGCACTTAATTTTCTTTTTAAAAAAAATAAAGAAATAAAAAGAAATTTGTAGGTCTTTTCTGTGAATCTGAAATGTAACATTCCTTACTAAAAGTTGAACTAAAATTAGATTACTAAGTTCATGTTAGTTTTTTTTTCCACTAAAAATACACCTGGATAGTATGCCAATGGAAATACGAAATTTAAGCAAACAACATTTCTACCAAAAAAAAATCACGAAACGTCGATTCCTATCTATATGACTTTGCATAAATTAACAAACCACTTAAAAATATCTTAATTAATAAGGTGATTTAATTAACATCAAATAATTTCATCTTTAGTTATTTAAAAATGTAATGTAAAATTATTTTTAAGCATAAAATTAATTAATACTACTATATATGAATATTTTAAATATATTTAACTCTTTTAAAATGTGATTAATTAAATTACTTATTTCTTTACCGCTGTGCAATAAAAATATATTAAAATGTTTGATTTTTTAGTTGACTGAAGCCTGATTGCTGTATTGTAAAATTGCTTCAATTTTAATGCCAGTTTATCTAACAAACAAGCTAACGAAAAAGTTGTCATAATATTATATTATAAGATATCAATCACAATTTTGCTCCATTTTATATAAAAACAACTCTGTTATTTGAATCTATATTGTAAAAGTGTAAAATATTCAGTAGTACAAGTATTATATTACTGTGAACATTCCTAATGTTAATGAATATATTATCAGAACTCCAACCATAGATTTTAAGCAATTTTATGTAATAAATATTATCAGAAAGGAAATATTAGATGGTTTTTTTCAAAAAAAATTTAAAAGCAGCTATTTCAAATAATTATAATTTATCGATTATCAAATAATTATAATTTGTATTAGATAGGAGTATGCCAAAGATTCTATTCCAAAAATATTTCTTTTAATTTATATATTTATAAACACATGCGTCTCTCATATAAAAATGGGGCCGCTGTGGCCTGGTAGTAAGGTCTCGGCTTCGGAACCGGAGGGTTTCAGGTGCGAGACCCGATTCCACTAAAGAGCCGTCGTGTAAGGGAGTCTGTTGCACGTTAAATCCGTCCTGATCAAACGTCCTCCCGCTGGTATAGTGTAGTGTGGAGAGGGGGGGTGCCATATCAGGTGTCATCCTCGTCATCTGACCGCGGTTCAAAATTACGAGGTCCGTCCCAAAATAGTGTTTCTTCAAACGGGACGCAAATATAACTAAATCTAAACCTCATATAAAAATTTAATAGTTAAATGGAGAAATGTTTCCCTAAAGAAACTGTTTTAAACTATAATGAAGTACTGATAATTAACATAATATATCAAAAGTAAAAAATAATGAATCCCCAAAACCTTATTTTTACTTTAAATGAAAAAAATGAACACATTTCACAAATATTTGAAAAATAGCCCATTTAAAAGCAATATGCTCATGATATAGCTTCGGAAAGCATAGAAGGCAAACATCCAACTGAAACTGTCATTTTATGCTGCATATCAATTGTCCACTATTTTATAAGTTATTTTTTTTTTATTTTCGACATTAATAACAAGAAAGCAAAATATTTAATGGCAAAATTTCGATTCGAATTTCAATTTTTCTATATAATATGGATATTAACTTTATGTAGTTTAAAACGTCAATAGATAAGTCTCCAAGATATTCCTTCTCCAGTAGCTGAAAACATGTCTTATAGCAAATAAATCATAATTAAACTTAGAAATGTTACCAAAATGTTAGATGAAAACTTGATGTACAAAGAATCTTGAAATGCCACTTTGTGTATTCGAAAATAATTTTGATACACATTCAATCATAAACATTTGACATTTATTTTGGTTTGCATTTATTCTTGTCTATAAAAAAAAGGGTACACGTTTATTTTGACAAATACCATTTTTTTTAATCAAAATGATGTCAGCAGCTATCTGGACTATTTAATTATGAAACCTATATCTCAGAGAAGTGTTTCATTGGATTTGCTGGTCCTAATTTTTATTATTATTAACACATTTTTTTGTTATTTAAAAAAGAGCAGGGTCTTAAAATTCTTCATGATGACAGACCATCTCAATATAATATTTAACAATTGTCTAGTCGAGCTCAGTTTAAAAATAAATACAAAATTGATTGTGACTTAATAAATAAAATATTTATTTCAGATGAATAATAGAAATAACTTTTTATTAAAATAATTAGATTTGTGTTACTTATAAAATCTTTTTTAATTAATAATTTTAAAAAAATGTTTTAAAATCTATCATTTAAGCATACATTTTTGAAACAAGATTTTTCTTAATAACTTGCATTGTCATGAGAACATTTTTAGAAATTGTTTGGATAAAAATAATCTTCCTACACTTCAAAATGTACTTTAATACAAAGATTCCAGTCCCTTACTATGATAACTTAATTTGCACGCACCTAAAACTCAACAGCTTTCCCACTCCTTTTGAATAATTAGTGTTTCCCTTTTCAGAACTTTTCCATTCTTGAAGAACCTCTTTCAACAAGGTTAATTATGTAATGGGAACAAATCTAACACTACTTCCAAAAACTTTTCATTTTCTTAAATTAAAGGCGTATAATTCTTCCACGTTTTAAGAAAGGAGAGATAAAAGAACCTTTCCCTTTCCCTAGCATTTAAAAATCCGCAAAAATGGTTTTCACCGGCCAATCCAGCACCATAGCAACAGGAAATGTAATTAAATGGAAAGAGGAAACCTGAAAAGTTTTTATCACTTTTCTCCATTAATAAGCTGTACTTTTGTTTTCTGCATTGATACATTATGCCACTCCTTTTATTACAAGCTCAAATACAGGAGAAATTAAGAGAAATGTTATCAATTAGTTCTTTCTGGAGATACTAATCTCCTGGACTAAGATACTGGAGAAATCAGAGAAAATCAATAATTGTGCAAAACTAAATTAAACTAAAACAGCTAAATCAAATCAGAAGTTTATACTTCTTTTAAGAACTTTCCATCTATAAATTTTCTGAAACATAATCCAAAATGTATTTATTGCCAATTATTTTTTCTTTAAGGCTAAATGTTATTTGTAAATGTTAAAGTATATAATGTTATTTTGCGTCATTCCTACCATTGTCTCTCAAACTATCATTTTACTTTATATTATAAAAATAATTTCGGCACCTGGAAAAAAATGATTTCCTCAACAAAATATTTTAAATAAAATTCTACGATAAAAATTGCCATTTCAATTTAAACTATAATTATAAAAGCAAACAAGCACATTTAAGTAAATCCGGTATTTAAACATCCACATGTTTAAATACCGGAAGAAAGATAATATAAGGAGGTAGGGTTCTCAACAGAGTTCCACAAGAAACACTGTGAAAAAAATTTTTAAAAAAAGCAGAAAATGCAATTGTTTGATACATTAAAACAGAAATGGGATTTTTATGAATTGTTTTGACTGCAGATATTTGCAGATATTTTTTAAGAATAGGAGGAATTAAAAATAATACTAATGACCATTATTTCACAAACTTTGTAGACTATAGCCCTTTTGTAGATTTTAACTAACCATCCAAGTTGAAAATAACTGCGTGAGCAAGCCACATTCTGAAATCCACTCTTGACTTTCAGCTTTAAAAAAACATAGAAATGGTATGATCTGACTTCTTTACTTATAAATAGTTAAATAAGAATCAGAATTAATAATAAAAAACAAAGATCATTAATAAAGAAACTTTGTAAACAGGGTAATCGAAATCAGAATTTAATTAACCATCGAAGTTGAAAATTATTGTGCGAGTTTACCATATTTTGAAATTAACTCTTAATTTTCAATCCAAAATTTGCTTAAAATAAAACGAAATTATAAAAAAAAATTATTGTATTATTGCTAACTAATCACTATGTCACAAAAATCAACATTTTCCTTGAATTTTTAATAATCTTCCAAATTGAAGATAATTGAATAATCAAATTACATTTTATAATTGACTATTTATTTGCAATATAAAACTCAGTAAAAAATCCCTTCAGGATTAGCGCATTCCACTTTTTAAAATCAAATTTTGCTACTACAATAATGTATCATTCAATAAATACCTTTTTTCAATAACTCCACCCAAAATATACAAACTCAAAGTTTTGGAGAATTTGTACAGATATTCTATAAATTTACAATTCAAATTTTGTGAGTACAAAAACTTGATAAAATTCCTCCTTAATACTTTATTTGAGCTTCGTTTTTCATTCCGTGATCCAAGATATCTTTTCAAAATGTATTCCCGGAACTCTCACTAGCAATTGGAAATTTTATAATCTTTTTCAAAAGCTAAAAGTAGTTATAAAAGCCGATCAAGACAACAATAAAATGATTTGCATGGAGATGAAGAAACTATCTTTGAGATTTTTTGACAGACCAATAAATCGTATATTCGATTATGTAGATAGAATCACACAGCTTCCGCATTCGAGGAACTTTCAGTTTATAATTTCTTGATATTTTCATCTTTCTTGAGAAGGCATTTAATTTCTATGATTCATGTAAATGAAAGCCTATAAAACCAGATGGAGTGATGTCTTCGAAACATTTTCATAAACTCTCTAATAAGGATTATATCCCTCTCCTCGGCATACAGTTGAGAACTTTGGTCAAAGAAGTCATTAATATGAGCATTTTGTGCTTATTATTATAGTGCAGGAAGCTTAATATTTATTTTTGGCATCTTTTGATAGACAGATTCTAAAGAAACATTGTCAAAGATTTAAAAATATATTCACAAAATCAAATAACTAATTCCATTTATTTAAGTTATTGTATTTTTGAATTATCACATCTACATTCATGTAAAGGTACAGAAAATGTATTTTGAATCTACATTTTAAATACTAAACGGTGTACAACATTTCATCTAAATCTTGGGAGGAATTAAACTAAAGGTAAAGCTCCATTGGAAAGTACCTCAGATAAAGGAATGATAAATAGCCATATAAGTAAGCAGATTATCGCTTCTCTTGTGTGTAAAATCAGGATGTGTGGTCGAACTGCTTTCACTCAGATGACAGATCATATCATAGGGAGGAGGATGAATGCATTATCTGTACCATGCTTGGAGCTAATTTGCTTCTATCTCGATGCCTGATTAAACTCCATGGAAGTTGTTCATTGATATGATGTGTCTGGGTGCTAAGATATGGCGGAGAATGCTTATTTGTGGTTATGTAAATTCAAGTAATCATAATATTATCAAGTTTACATGCATGCAAAAGTGCAGATTGACAGGCATTTCAACATTTTCACGACATGATTCTATATTAGATATGGCTTTATATTTTAGATACTAAATTTGCGTATTTAATTTTGAAGTTGTCGAATTTACTTGCAGTTGAACATACAGGCATACAAGTTCCTGATGTACAGACTCCATTTTGAATCTTCATTTGTCGAATTTCATCTTTCTAGCTCAAAGGTACATTTGAGGTATTGTCTTAGATGGTAGACATAATCCAACAAATCCATTTCTCAGGTTCTAGGAGGTATGAAGCGTAGAAAAGAGTTAACATATCGAGTTCCAATTATTTTTAAGATTATAATATATATTTTCTTTGTTTTACACCGTATAATTGGAAAGTAAAAATCATAGGTGGCTGGAATTCACTAACATCTTAATGCATAAAAATGTTTATTTTTTAAATATATTATTAGTTATTTAACAGTGATAACGTGAAAAATATATAGCATTTAGTTTTGTCGCAACGAGCATCTTTAAATTTGCATTTTAATCTTTCAGCATGCAGTATCAAAACAGTATATATAATCAATAAAATACATTGTTGAAAAACAACACTTTTAAAATTGGGTAAAATTAGAGAAAACTGATCTATAAAAACATTATTTTGCTGAAAAGCTTACATTGTAAATTTTAATATAGTGCAAAAAGTATTTTCCTGTGATAGTATCATACGAAGGTATTGAAGAAAAATTATGAATGTCTATGATTTTTTGATTAAAAATTTAATTTTCGAATTCAACATCTATTAAAAATCCACGTATTATATTTAGTAGCTTCAAATTGAGAAGTCTGTCCAAAATTGTATTTTAAACGTTTTTTCACCATATATGGAACATTGTTGCATGACATAATTTACAGGTAGTGACATAATTTACATATTCACGTTAAAATACAACAAAGCAAAAAAAATCTAGGGTAAAGAGAAAAATTAGAATAAATTAATTTTAAAATCCTAAATTCATTAAGTTTTCAAAGAAATAGTAGTAAATGTGATGCAAAATTAGTTGAATTATATAAGCAATCAAGTTTAAAGATTGCTAGATTGTCATTCCTTTACAACATTCACAGTATCCAAAAGATATCTTGCATCATTTTACATCATTCTAAACAATTTTATAGTATTACTGCCTTTACTGATATTCTAATCTACAGTTTCAAATTCATTTCCAACTAAGTCAACTAGAATAAAGAATATTCTAACGAAAGGATTACAAATAATCTCCTCAATTCACCATTCTTAATAAATCGCTCTCTGACATTCCATTAAAAAAAATATAAGTAAACTATACAAAAGTTAAACGAAATTAACTTTGAAGTATGTTGCTTACCTAGAAATTATCAATAAAGAGTAATTAATGTTTATAAATACAGTGGGGAGATTTAATGAAATATACAACTTTCTCTGCATTCTCTAGTTGCAGAGATTACAAAACTATTTAGATGGACAGAATTAACTTGAACTCCATAACAGACTTTAAGCTCTATATTAGATGTCGTTACGGCGGTTGCATCAATTAAGATTTCATAATTTTCACGAAGCTTTGAAATTTTAATTAAGAGCGATCATTACCTTCTGTCGGTGTGGTAGAGCAAATTTTAATCAAATATACTTGTCGTGTATTTAATATAGTATTCCGATCAGATTATGAATATATTTTGTCTAGATTTAAAATGGAAAATTAATCTAATTAAATTTATCTAGAATCAGTCATCTTAAACATAAGCAATAAAATTAAAATATGGACGTTTTTATTTGTGAAGAAGCCTCATAGCCTCATATTCATTTTTTGAGAAGTAGTTTGGGCCGCAATGACCTGGTGGTAATGTTTCGGCTTCGGAACCGGAGAGTTTCAGGTTCGAGACCCGGTTCCACCGAAGAACCACTGTATAAAGAAGTTTGTTGCTCTTTAAATCCATCAAGGTCAAACATACTCCCGCTTGTGTGGTATGGAGAGGGAAGTGCCAAGTTCAGGTGTCGTCTTCATCATCCGACCGCGGTTCAAAATTGCGCGGTCCTGTCCCAAAATAGTATTAGTGTTGCTTTACAATGGGACGTTAATATAAATAAACTAAACTTGCCAATTAGGATTCTTATTTTATAAACATATTTTCAGCTCAATTATATTATTGGAAAATAAAATACATTCCTTTTCTTAAAAAAGATTACCATTAAATTATTTTTTAAGAAAAAGAAAAAACATGAAAGTAAGTGTTTTTTGAAAATAATGTAATTTTAATCAGAAAATTCTTTAACCGTGACCTCACAATTAGTTAGAAATAGTATATATTTCTTTAAATAAATGCATCACTTATAAGGTCCAAACCAACAATCATATTAATATACTCAGAATGAAAACCAAATATAATCTGTTGAAAATAGAGTTTTAGTCAGATAATATAGCTTCAGATAGTAGATTTCTTGCATTCTATTGTTTTATACTTGCATTCTATTGTAAACATATGACACTGCGCATGCTCATAAACATCTTATTCCTGTGATATAGTACTTAAAATCGTTTTAATGCTCAAAGTTTCTATCAGCCAACGCATTTTGTGCAATAGTTCTCTGTAATACATCTCATCTTGGTTAGATTATCACTGCCACAGAAAAAGAAAAAAAATCTTTAAAATATAGCAAGGCCATGAAACCACAATAAGAAAGGGTGCACTAACTATTGATTTATAATTAGGAATGAAAAGAATGTCTTTAAAATATCAAAGCTCTTATAAGTATTTATTTACCATTTGCTTTATTCAGAGCGAATCTGAATCATGATTCATATGAAAAAAATCATAATTTGCTAGTACATCTTTCTTCTCTGTTTTATATTTTTCATTCTCTGATGTCGAATAAAGTTCAAGAAATTATTCACAAGTTTTGTGAATTAAAGGATCATATTAAACTTACAACAACAGGTGCAATACTTCTGCAATAGAATGTTGATTAATAGATATGCAGCCTCAAATTATTACTTCTTTTATATGTCTGTAATAGAATTAACCTATAAAAAATAGCCTCATTTATAATCGCAAAACTAGAGAGTTTAGGTTCCTTCTTCTAAAAATTGTCTTCATTTAATAACAGGATTAAAAGAATCTCTTACATTTAGTGTTGTTACCAGAAACTTGTTTTTATAAGTAAATTATATGGATATAAAAAAATTCGCCAAATGACAAAATTCCCATCACCAAATTCCGTGTAGTGCCAGAAGTTCAGAGTAGGTACAAGCAGCGCAACACGATGTTGAACCTCTTATTTAATTCATGAGATAGTCTTTTTTATATGAGAGCAATTATAGCCAAAACGAGCAAGAGCGTGAATATTAATAAGGATAATGACCAAAAAAATAAAAAATATAGTGTATTTTCGCTTTTTCGAAAATTCCAGGAAAATGCGGAAAAAGATAATGAATTTCATTTTTCGCGCTTTGGTGAACGACGAAGCGAACGTTTTTATGTAATTAATTATGTAACTGAAAAAAGGGTATCAATTAGTTATGTATTTGGTACATTCATAAAAACAAAACATGAAAAACACTCAACAAAGAATGCGGGGTTTTTTTTATCGCTTTTTGCACTAAACTGTGCAATGGGGGGAAACAATATTCATGATATCTGTATAATAATTCTTTTATAAGATCATTATTATTAATTCTAAGGAAAGGAACTTTCAATTCTAAGGAAAAGAATTAGTAAATATAACCATGTAAAAATTCCAACTGAGCTTAAATAATCAACATTTTTGTTTTTCGTAGTTTTTTAATAACCTCACATGTAAGAAAAGAAAAGGTGGCTTTTGCTAAGTTGATGAAAATTTGAAAAATTCTTTCAATGAAATATAGTGGAACTTCAATAATTCGGAAGTATTTAATTCAGACTTTCTTATAACTCAAATTTTCCTCTAATCTTTTAATAATTTTAAATTATAATCTAAACTTCACATTTATTTTAATTTATTCGAAGTCAAAAATGGATTCTAAATGCTATCATTGGTTTGATACAT
>JAPMOR010109703.1:0-19706 GCA_026543865.1 Argiope aurantia
GTCGAGTATTTTGAAGTATAACATGTGGGGTCCTCGAATATATAATCATAGGCTAATTACCCGAAGAACGTTGATTGAGAATCTGACAATTTATATTCCAAAGTACTATGCTTACGACGATTGCACAACATGGAAACTTACCTAGGCGACTATGCAAATCTGTGCGAACCAATGAGACGAAAATAGCGTCTACAAGTGAATATGCAAATTGGATATTGGATTGAGCATCGTGTTTCATGGTGCTGATTTACCATGAATTGCAATCACCAACAGCTGTAACAGTGGCCCATTATTTCCCGGATAACCTGTGCGATTTTTTATGGAGGAATCTGAAAGACTCAGTGTACCTCACACAGCCTTCAACATTGGACGACTTGAGAATGGCAATTAAAACAGAGATCAAGGAAACTAGAACAGATCTTTTGCAGCAAACTATTGCGAACTTCGATTCCAGACTTCACCATGTCATGTAGTCGAACGGCCGACATTTCGAAAATCTGTTGTATTGAAAGTTCTCTATAAACATTGATTTTCACTTGGTTTTCTTCTTATTGCTTGAAATGTTCTTATAACACAAGCTTTACACCTTAATTAGACTTTGAGGCTACATTCTGGGACCACACATATTATACATCAAAATGCTTGTCTGGTTGCGTTCTATCCGAATCTGAAAATATTATACGCTACATAACTTGAGAGGCACTCTGAATATATAAATGGAGTCTTACATTCTAAAATAATCCATCCATCCAACATAATCCTTTTCAAAAGAAACAGCCTGTTTGTTTTAAGGGAGAAAAAAGAATACTGGAAAGATGGTTTACTCCATTCCTTTATTTTTATTTTCCGTCTCCTTCCATAAAAAACATGCAGATGGTAAAACATCTCAACATAAGAGCTTTCTCTTTCTACTTTCCCGAGAAAATATCGTTTGCGTTCTTGTCATTTTCTCTGCGGTTGACACTTTTAAATTGGGAATGATTGAGTTATTTTAGCTTTCCGCGAACACATTACTCTCCGAATTTTACACCATGCTACTTTTTAGGTGAATATTTACTCTGATTTGCCCAGTATACTTATCGCCCTAGCCCAGGAGAATGCATAGTATATTTTTGTGTGCGACATTGTGATTCTGTTGTCAAAATTTCAGCGAAATAGGCAATAGATTTCTACCGTGTAGAATTATTTTTCTGTTATAATTCTCTTTTTTTAGCAATGGATTAAAGAGAATAATTTTTTGTGGAAATTTTTATTTTCGAAATGAATTTCGGATGTTGATTCAAGGGTATTGACACAAATATTATGGCATTAATGGAATTGTTCCTTTTGTTTCTTACTTTTTTTGTTTTCCACCTTTTTTTTGCTTCTAAATTTGCGCAATCTGCTTTAATATGCTAATTCCAATATGCTTAACCAATGTGATTCTTTGCATATAGGGAAAAATTAATTTCATACTGTTCCTGTTTTATCGATTGCATACCAAATTGTAAAATGGCATGCAGTCTGGGTGTTATGATTATATTCCGAATTTCCTTTTAATACCTATGCTCCTCACGAACTATTGCTAGGTCATATTTGTCGAATGAATATAGGGGACATTTCCCTAACGAAGTATTTCTGCGTTCTTCTTGAACATATATCCTAAGCTCCTGTTTGCAAAAAATAGAGGATTTTTATCAAGAGAAATCAGGAAACAGTTTCTTTGACTGGTCATTCTTTTATTCACATCGAGCCACTTCTTATTTTTATACAATTTCCGATAAGCAATTCCACATCACTCGTATGAATATTTCTTAAAGACAATTTTTTTCCCATAAACTATTAATTTCACGAGTAACTCCCTGGGTTTCCGCATGATCGTTAAAATAAATTTGCTCTGCTTTTCCCCAAGGGCTACTCATCACTCACACTCCACATGAACGTCTACTGTTCTTGAATACTAAACAAACCCAGAAAATCTTTTTTGCATAATTTTCAAGACAACAGGAATGAGCTGCCATCAGGAAGGGGAATTAACCCCGGCAATATTATTGAATAAATCAACTTTGGTGACCAGCTGGTTCATTTTGGATATTAATTATATTTAATTTCCTTTAATTCATTTAGATTTAACTTCATGTTCATAATTCCATTTAACTGTCAGACATTAAAAACGTTTCATTTTACATACTCTTACATATCTTCTATTCATGGTTTTCAAGATTCTTAGCAGCGGATTGAGTCTCTTTATGTTATAGTGCTATTGTAAAAACTAATATACTGTTCATATATCTCTTCTAAATTTTCAAGATAATGTAATTTCACTTCTTTATTCGTCTTTTGAAATATTCAATTATCAAACCAAATCCTTGTTGTTAAGCTTTCTACAATGGAATAAAATCACGCGATTATATATTTCATGAAAGAATGAGATTTGTATGAGTTTCAGGGCTACAACGTAATATATTATTTGAAATCAGAGTAAAAATATTTTTGAAATGTTTTAAAAATTCCGAAAAGATTTACTCTATTAAATTGGCATCTTTAAAAAGAAATGTTTTTATTTTTGAAGAGGTAAAAAAAAAAAAAAATGTTTCCCTGTAATATTATTTTCTAAAGTTATCTAGGAAGAAATGCCAAATTTAATTTTTAATTAATTAAAATTTTGTTAAAAATTTCAGTCTAGTTCAATTAAACCTTAATTGACAGCAAATGTTTATGTTCAGTTATTTAGAGACCATTTGTAGTCAATCAAGAACTTCATGTAGCCAATCAACGATGGGATTTTTATGGACACACAACACAACTACTACTACGGACTTAAGGACACATGGTCACAACTATTTTGAAGAAAATTTGGGATAATTCAAGTGAAAGATTTGGCCACCTAGAACGCCCGACTTGAATCGCATCAAATATTTATGGGACTTTTTCGCAATTATGAATATCGAGAAGGTATCCATGACTTGTCACCTCAGTGTATACATAATAATTTATATAGGAAACCCCATCTCAAAAATGTATTTAAAATAAGACTTTTTAGATAAATAAGTGGCAGTATATATGCAAATACTTGGAACAACAGAGAGACTTTCCTTAGATGTATTTCGTTCTAAGTTTAGCAGAAAACTGCGATTTTATCATTAAAACCACATACCCAATTTCTTTTGTGTAGCAAGCTGCTATTCTAGTTTATTCTTTTGAAAAACAGGTAGATTGACGGACAGATAGAAGAGTCTATTGTCAAACGTTTGCTCTACAAATAAATTTTCAGATTCTTTAAGTTATATGGATCACAAATTTTCAGCACAATATTCTTAAAAATTTAAGAAATTGCAAGTCTTTAAAAACGGAGAATTAATGAAAATTGTAAACCTCCCATGGTGCATATGTCCAAAAACCGTACATGATAACATTAAAATTGGACTTGTTTTGGGCCATGCAATAAAAAAAAACCTTAAAAAATTACACTGGATTTGTTGTAACTCAAGATTATGAAATGCTTATACCACATTCTTGTTTAAAGAGCTAACAGAATATTAAATCATAGAAAATTTTTCAGCTTTCAAATGACGCCGGGATCTTATCACAGTCGATGCAAATTTGAATTTAGTTTTAAAATTAAAATTACGACCATTTAGATAACCTTTAAATTGCTGTATTGAGCAGAATCAATATTTTACTGAGAAATCTATCATAAGTAAATTATACTATTTCTTTAAATTTCCATTCTAGCCAGTTTACTTAATTTATTTCTATCCATTTTTAGAAGGTACCAGGTAAAGAATTTAAAGTAATTATAAATTCTTATGTTTCATATTTTTCTCATTTTTATATTTGAATAACCAAACATCGCTCACTTAAAAAAAATTAAATGATTCAAGATTTCCTCGAATAAACCATCTTTATTTTAATATTTAAAAATTATTCAAAGTTAGACGTAGAGATATATAAAAGCAAGACAAGAAATTATATGTGTTAAATTAAACTCATTACAGTATATTTACATATTTGGTTGAATAAAGCTGTAACTTTGGTTTAAGAAAAAGTCTGACTCATTTTGAAAAAACCAGCGCATTTAAGAGAAGGACAAAAAAAAAATGGCAGAATGATGGTGTACTTATTTCAGCAACTATACTTTATCTCGGTATACATAAGACAAGCAGATGCTAAAATTCTTTTTCTGATTTTCTGTGAAAATATCGTTTGCTTTTTTTCACCACATTCCTTGCGGTTGACACTTTTAAATTGGGAATGATTGAACGATTTTGGCTTTGCAGAAATGCATTATCCTCCAAACTCTTTCTTTTTTAAGGTTAAAATTTGCTGTCCTAGGTCCAATACCCTTATCGTCTTTCTCCAGAAAAATGCATGATATATTTTTGCGAGGATTCATCATGATTTGGTCTTAAACTGTAGAGTAAAAATTGATAGTATATTCTGTTTTGGCATTCTTTTTCTTCATATATTCTGATTTTTATCAAAATGGTTTAAAGGGAAAGTATATATCCTGAAATTTAAATCCTACTTTCTATGTGATTTTGTTTAATTACATCGAAGAAGTTGTTAAGACATAATCTGTTAGCAATTAAAATACATTTTATTGAAAGAGTATTGTTTGGGTAAAATTTCGGAGGAAGATTTTCACTTTATTTTTACTTGCCAGCTATTTTAATTGTTGCATATATAAATTGAATAAAACATCTATACTAATATTAAAAGAAAGTGTATCTGAGTGTATAACCGCACTAGAAAGGAAACAAAGGAAATCTCAATGGACATAAAGTATCAAATTTTGTTTAAAGATACAGTGTTTAAAAGTACTGTAAGAGTGACGTTTTATAATTTTTGATGATTTAAATACCAAGCCTTATTTAAACGGGTTTTTTCGTAATTAAAACAACATGGTACAAAAATGATTCTTACTAAATAAAAAAGTTATAATAATGCATAAGTTTAATAATGCACGTTATAGCATGGAGTGCAGTTAGTTAACGCAATTTTTATCTTATAAGGAGTTACAATAATATACGTTAGCGGTTTTTTTCTAATTTTTAACAAGCGTTTAAACATATTTATGTATGTTTTAACGATATTATTGTTTTTTTTAAATTTCTGATGAATACATTTTTTAAATTTTTCTATTTGATTCATTTGCCTCGTCAAAGATTTAGATAATTTCTTTTGTTTTAATTAATAAGAGAAAGTTATTTAATTTTTTTACTGGATTAAAAACATTCTATACTACAGAACAATTGAATTAATAATATATATATTATATTAAGATATAAAATATGTTTCAAATTTATTTCATTTTATAGATACGATTACTGAAAATTGCACTTCACTATTTTTAATTTACAGCATGAGCTAACTTAATCTTTTAATTTGAATTTTTTTTGGAAAACTGACAGCAACACGTTGATTAAGGCTAATTTTTCCAAACATGCACAACGAGAATTTGCAAGATAAATTTTATTGAATGAAATTATATGTTGTAAGAAAAAAAAACTTTAAATATTTGTAGAAATTAATAAAAATTTAAAAGAATTATATTCAAAATAATATATAATTGAAAACATATATATTAATTTGATAAAGATGCAAAAATGAATGTTATAGTATAAAACCTTTTCTTGGTGCGATTTCGGTTTAATGCTAGAATTTCACTTACTATGTAATAAATTAATTTCTTTTCAAAAATTATTTGAGGCGTACAGTATTATCCCTTAAAAGACATATGAGCGAAATTTTATAGTTCTTTGCCAAACAGCCTAGACTGTAGACACACACACACACACACACACACACACACACACACACACACACCACACACACACACACACCACACACACACACACACACACACACACACACACACACACACACACACACACACACCTTTACTATAAATAAATATAATGATTTAGATGAGAATGAGTAAGAATACAAACAAACAAAAAGCAAACGATTTTGAAAGAATTTAACAGTTTAGTGTCACAGCTTTTATAAAAGATTAGATTATTCTATAAAGATATTATTATATAGAGAATAACGCAATTTGAACATTTATTGTTTACGAATAATTGTAATAAATATATATCTTTTACTATTAATCGTTAACTTGGATAAACGTGGCTGTAAACATTATTATGCAACGCATTTTGGCAACGTGTGAATAGGCATTTCGTTCTTTTTAACCTTTCAACTGTGCTGTATCAGTTTGAATTTTTTCAAATTTTATTTGATTAAATTTTTTTCCTAATTTTTAAACTTTTCTTCTTTTGTCTAATTAATATTTACTTTTCAGAAATTTATTATTCGTTTTTTTTATCAGAAACGAAACGTTAGAGGAGAAAAAAAAGTACTTTCAAAACCATTCGATGATATTATATAAAAAAGAATTTCTTTGTAGCGTATTCGTAGCGTAGAAAAATAAATATTTGATTTCCAATCTTAGAGTAGATCCATTTCTACTGAAAAAAAAGAAAATCGGATTCCGAGTTTTAACAGTTACAGAAAAGAGAATCCAATCTTTTATGTTAGCGTCTCGAAAGCGTTTGATTTTTAATTGTATCGGTTTGAAACTTCTTATCGTAATTTAAAGAGAAATACAGCAGAATATTCAATGGACACCCTGTTTTTTATAAGGTTCTAACTGTCATTTAATAGTAATATTCTTTTAGTACATTAAGAGTTTTGATATATCAATGGAAAATAATCACCAATGGTATTTCGATTATATTCCATTTATTGGAATTAATTCACTTACCTACAAGTTTCAAAAGTGAAGCCCAGAAACACTTACTTTTCTAAAAAAGGCAAGGAAATGAAATACACAAATAGAAAGTATTGTAATCGTCAAAAAGTTCGACCACCTGATTTTAAAGAATCTACACTATCCAGACTTCCCAGAATCTGATAAACATATTTTTGTAAAATGTCCATTTGTCTGTTTGGCAAAGCTAGATCAAAAACTCTATGAACCAGACGGATTTAATTTGGTATACGGTCTTCACACCAAATTGCCAGATTAAAATCAAATTTTGAGTTAAATCTGTTCAGAGGAAATCCAGCTGTTCGAATAGAAGTTAACATAACAAATACAAAACATAGCCAGATGGATCAAATTCTCTACACAGATTTAACATCTGTTGTGTAGACACCTATGTAGTTTTTGAGCCAAATCCAATAAGGGGGGAAATGACTATTTGTAGGTCTATACTTTCAGAAACATGAAAATACGATAATACAAAAACGCAATTACTTAAATATACATCATATTTTGTATGGAATTTTGTGACCACAATTGTAGCTTTATGTCACATTTTTGTTTGAATCGGATTGGAAAAACACGTCTAAACCAACAATTAGTTTTTTTTGGATGATCTTAACACCATGCCTGGAATTTATTGTCAAATAACTCGCCAAGCATTACGCGATAGATTAAGTAAAGATGCTATACTCAAACCAAAAGGTAGTATATTTTTAATTATTGTACACCGATGCCACATGTTGTATTCTCTCGGATAACACCTTTATTAGAGTGTGCGCGCAAAAGTTTTAGGAGAAAACTTGGGCGAAAGTTTTGGGACATTTAATTAGATTCGTTTATTTATCTATCTTTTTTTCTTGTAAGTGCATATGTAAATTTTGCGTGCGATTTTGTGATTATAATTGTAATTCTATGTGAAATTTTTATTTCGATCGATTAGAGAAAAGGCGTCCAAAATATCTTTTTTTCGGACATTTATTATCTTCATGCCAGTGATTAATCGCCAAATCCTTTCAAATCTTGTATGATACATTCATTATAAATGTTGTAAGCTATGAATATTTCGGATAAATATGTCGGTTTTTCCTAGATTCACAGTTTAATGTGAGGGTGTGTATATAACATATCTATTACAGATATGAGAAAACATTTTGTGGAGCCACTTCCATTGTTTTCATAAAGATGGTGAAATTAAATAGAATCCATACACAACCTTGCAATCATCTAGAAACCTAACTGCTAAGTAATTTAAAATCTGAATTTGTCCTGCATTTTAGTGTGATGCTTTCTATAAGAGGAATAAAAGATTTCTATTAATAAGAAATCAAAGTTTCATAACTAAATTAGTGCTATAATTTTGACGCTTATGAAGTGTGAGTTTTTATGATTTTAATTTTGACTTATTGCGAGATTCGATGATATTTATTTGCATAGAATTTATTTTATTCATCAGATAGTAAATAATTTTTTAAAGCTTTATGGACAAAGATATAAATTATTAGTCGAATATTGTAAGATGGTATTCTTTGCCTATTTTAAATGGCCCTTTTCTAATTCATTAATACGGAAATTCGCTGCAGAACTACGATTTCTAACAGAAAAAGCGTACCGCATTCATCATTTAAGCCAATGTGATTGTATGCTTGTGAAGTTACAGATCGATAGATTGTCGATTCTTTGAGCAATTCAATTTCAAATTTCGTAAATAACTACTCTTGAGATGTTAAATGTATTTGCCAAATCTTAACCATCTAACTTCTTATTCTTAGTAATTACAATGTTTATTTATATTTGGACAGCCAGACAAACAACTTCATCAAAATGATTTCATTCGAAATTTGAAAAAAAAAATTACAAATTTGATTTGAAGGCCATATATTAAATTTGTTCTTCGGGCTTTTATTTAATTTTCGTATTCACAAAAGAGAAACATAATTCCAAAACAAATATGTTTTTCGGACGAGGCAAATTTGAAACGTGGAGATTCGTCAAAATTTTGATCTCGAAATTTTTGACGATTGCAATACTTTCTTTTTGTATACCAGAAAGTAAAAAAACGTCCTTAAAGGTGGATTTACACTCTGCCAGTTATAAGACAACACAAGCGCAGAAAGGAACTGATTTGTTTGCCACAATTTCATAATATAGATTCAAGTATTCCGTGCTTGGCTATAAATTGCACTTTCGGCGTCCCTGAATTTTTCTTTACTGCGTATCGTATTAAAATGATGGATATTTACGCAAAAAAAACATGGTAAAGTAAAAAAGTAATAAAAATACATATCTAAATGTGGGAAACTATAGAAAAAAAAGGACAAATAAAAGGAAAATAAAAGCGCAACCTCGCGTCAGAAAGAACAAAGAGCAAAAAATTTTGAAATTAATTTATAAGTGATCCATTTTTTCACGCCAAACAAACTCGCCAAATTCTACAAACGCGAAAAAATACAATACAGAGACATGTTTCCCCGTCGGAACAAATACTTGCCATGGACAGAGCAGCATTTTTCAGCCTTTCTACGCATGCGCTGCCTACTGACCGTCATATAATTGGTCGAGTTTAAGCCCACCTTAAGATTAAAAATCTCAAAATAAATAAAAATTTCTTCTGTTTAATACAACTAAGAAAGTACAATTTCTTTATTTATTATTTCCAGGCATTCAAATGGACAAACTTACAGAATTTCAAAAATTGGTATTTTTTTTTTAAATGTGGAGATATTTCATTACAATCTCCTGATTTAGCAGCAGACATTTTCCTTTCTATTTTTCTTATGTGAAAAATGATAATATTTAATTCTTTTTAATTGAGACATATTTATTTTTAATAGTTGGCTTTTTGCCAATATGATTAAAATATACTATCGTCAAGAGCAGGGAAAAAACACGCTAGAGCGAATATTCGTTTTTCTCAAAATATATTTTCATCATTCCTTTAAAATTTCGATCACTTATTTTATCTAAAATCATTCCTATACAATATGGAGTCAAATTTCCAATTTAACCTTTTTGGAACCATCATAGTATTTTATTCGTCCATGATGGCGTATTTATTTTTATTCAGGTTTAATAAAGAATCCTATTTCAAACATTTGCTCTTTCTTGAAAAACAAAATGGAGAAAACCTGAAGATTTCTTGAAGAAAATTCTTTCTTGTTTCCTCAATTCTTCTTCGTCGCGAGCATTGATATTTTTCCTAATTCGATTTCAATGCTTTGAGACTTCTGTACGCATTTTTGTAGTAAGGGATTCCGTATCCAAATCTTCTCCAGTTTCCGGTTCGGTGTTTTACGATTTCATGGTAACAGGGATATTGTCTTTCAGACTTCGTTATTTCTTTCGTTTTTGTGATATTTGACCGTCTCAGAGTTAAAATGGGATAAATCATTACAAGCGAACTAAGCGAAATAGAAAATTATTAGAGAGCAGAAAGTAATAAGTTATAAACAGATTTAGTTTTGAATGTGAAAAAACTAAAGACTTTAGTTAAAAAATAATTAGATAAAATTTATTCTAACAAATGTACAGGGTTAGCAAGAAATAAGTTACCCACTTTTAAAAGGCTCTAAAATTCGTTCTATTGATCCAAATAAGATAAAATCTGAACCACAGACTATTCAGATGATGAGCTTTACATTTATTAAAAAGTAAGACAACTAGCATTCATTTGCATATACTGCAAATGTGAAACATAATTTGCTTTACAATGCATTTCTTCCACCATTTTTCTTTGAATAAAAAAAGGCGTTAGTTTAGTTTCTTCTCTGTTCTTCATGCCTACGTTGCAAGAAAAAGTGTTACTGGTGAAATTGTTCTACAAGACCAACAAAACTCCGTTGCAGCTCCAAAGGAATTTCGCTGTATGAAGCAGATACGAAGAGGTCCAATGACTCCAGGTGCCCTACGCAAGATGATTGAGAAATTTGAAAAAATTGGTCAATTTGACATTCTTTCAGGTAGATGACGAAAACAAATCCCGTCTTCCAGAGTCGAAAACGTTGCAACCGCACTAGTTGAAGCCAACAGTCAACAAGTTCACACTCGACTAAGTGTGAACTTGCCAGTTGCTTCCTGTGTTCTGTATATGCCGTATTAAACTATACGAAAAATCGTAAAGCAGAGTTTGCATTTTTATCCATATAAAATCAAGTCTGTACAAATGTTGCAGTACGGGGGCTTAGAGGTGCGTGCAACTTTTGCACCTCAGTTCCTTTTTCTAATGGTGGTTGACACAACTTGACCAGGGAAGATTCTGTGGAGTGATGAGACCCACTTTTGCCTCAATGGGCAAGTTAACACCCACAACTGTCGAATTTCGGAAGAAGAAAACCCTAACGTTATTCAGGAACAACCCCTGCATCCTGAAAAAGTGACCGTATGGTGTGAATTTAAAGCTACCTTTATCATTCGACCGTATTTCTTTGAAAATATAACTTAAATGGAATTCAAACCTGTTCCGTCACAAGACAACAGTACAATGATATGCTGAGGGATTTGTAATCCCAACTCTTCTACAGCATGGATGCTTTCAAGACATCCTTTTCATGCAAGACGGTTACACCACCTCATATTTATCGTCCTGTCAAGCGATTATTAATACAGCATTTCACAGAAGCACGAGTTATCAGCCGTCATTTCCCAAGAGCATGGAATTTTCGCTCGCCGAACACCACCCCTTGTGACTTTTATACGGTTATTTGAAGGAAAATATCTATCATCAAAGGCCATCATCTCTACCAGATCTGATCCAGACTCACTCAGGTTATCTGTGGAAAATATGGTGCTTCCATTAGAACATATTGTTGAAAAAGTAGGATATATTGAGCAATGTTAATTTTACTTTATTTGACAATTATAAACCATATTACATGGTTTTATGTTTATTACAACGCCACCTAACGGTGAATTTTTGTACTAATTTTTTATTTAATAAATGTAAAGCGCATCATCTCAATCTGTACTTCAAATTTTATCTCATTTGGATCAATAGAACATATTTTAGAACTCTCTGAAGTGGGTAACTTATATCTTTCTAACCTTGTACATGAGCAAGCGTTAGTTTAGTATTTTAGAAAAAATACCATTGCTAGCAGGGTTTTTTTATAATATAACATTTTGCCATTATTTTTACAGTTATGTTTTTATAATGAAAATATAATAAAATGTGTTTATTATTTTTTTTTTTATTCCAAATCCTTCTTATAGCAAAGACCAAGGGAAAAACATTTTTTTATACAAAGAATAATAATAAAAACGATATGATTTCAAAAATGTTTTTGAAATGAATTTTTTTACAGTAAATAATATAATTCCATTGATGCATTATGATTAATAAATAATTTTGGTTGCAAACGATTCTGTGAGTAGTTTTACTGTTAGGAAATAAAAATAAATTATTTTTTAATCTTGCATCAGATGATTTAAAAAAAATGAGAAAAAAAATTCTAAACCGACATAAATTAGTGAAAGAATGCAAAAAATAAATTTTAAGAATTTGAATTAATTTGATTAAAATTAAGCAAACAAAACACTCATCATCTATTTAAACTTTTTAAATAAAAAAATCTTCCATTTAAAAGATAATTAATTAAAAAAACCGAGTTCCATATTCAAATTACGAGTGATGTACAATTTCAAGAACAAGAACGCATACCAGTTAGCTTCAATAATTCTCAAAATAAAAACATTATTGTGAGAAGATAGCAACACAGACTTTTCATTCTAGATAGTCATAATGTTTTTAAAATCCACATCCAAATATTACATGTCCTCTGTCTTTATATCGAGGAAAGCAATAATTTATTATAGACTTTGGATCGAAAATGCTTTCTTTTTCTGGTGTAAGACTGTTTCATATATCCGAAATAACTCCCACGATGTTATTTTATTGGAGAGGCAATTAGAGACAATGTTTGTTAGTGTTTGTTTTTCATAAGCCTGAAGGAAATTGATATATGTGTACAACATAATTGTTATCAATGTACTTCACATTGTTAATCGTTTGTCTATATATTGCCTAATTAAATCGAGTGTATGCATCGGGGCTTTCTCATCTTCTTTCTTCAAACCCAGATCTCAAACCATGTGAGATCTCAAACCATGTGATTTTCATATATTAACTTTACATGTGATCAAGTGTTACAGCCAAGATGAAAATATGTTAAAATAAGTTATCATTTGGTTAGCAGAAGACATTATGGATATTGGATAAAAAAAACTTAAAAACATGGTACCATGTAACAATAAATGCGCTTAAACATACGTTAATTATGCTTAAGTATTTCTTGTTTTGGATACTTAAGTGCAAAATAAGATGCTTTGTCTTATTAACTTTGTATTCTTTCAATTAACCAAAAGAAATTTCTTGAAACCTAATTGTTTAATTATTTTGATTATTAAAGTATGCATGTTATTTAATGTAATCTGGATCTAATAGAGAATATAGGTAGATGGATGTTCTTCCAAATGGAAAAATGCCTTAAACGTGATAAAGGATTATATACCATTTTATTAGCGTCACTCAACTTGCGGTAGATCACCGATAATGTCTATTGTATTTTGTTTGGATCTGAATTTAACATAGGGTTTCACTCAATTTGAAATGACATCAATTTTAAACTCAACATTTTTTTAGAAAAGTGACTTTATTATGATTTTTAGTCGTCCAGATATTGCCGTAAAAAGTCAGCCCTCCCCAGTATTAAAAGTAGCATAGTAAAAAAAATTGACACACAATTATTGTTGCGTCATGATCAAACTCTGTGAGAGTTAAGTTACTTTGTTAGGGATTGGCAACAGATGTTAGGAAGATTTTGAAAATATGGTGAAAGAGAAAAGCGTTTAATGTTTGTGCTGTGCTGTTTTGTTTGAAATATATGTTACTGATGTTTTCTTCAGCGTTGTCATCTATAAACAAAACTGCCTGCGTTTATTTTCTAAGTCAATTCTAATAGGAATTTCAATTATATAATGTAGAACTAGCGTCTCTAATTTTTATAGAAACTGACCGAGATACAAAGATTTAAATTTCATTATTTTAAGCTAATATACGATTATCTTTAGAACGAATGATTTTTCTTGTAGCAATTTCGGAATTGCCTGAAATGCCCTAAAATTGTAATATTCAAAAATTGAATTAAAATGTTTTTGCTTAATATGTTATTATATCACAAATTGACTGCCTAAGGTATACAGAAGATACTGAATGAGCTGACCTCCACGACAGCAACACTGGCGTGAACAGTGTTTGAATCCTAAGAGCCTTCACTGGTTACGGTACATCCGTTCCCGTGGGAAGTAAGTCTCAACATAGGTATGAGGTAGCCAATTCTCACTTTTTTCTCTATCCATTACGGTGGTGAAAACCAACCACCATACCGGGAGTTTTTCATATTTATTTTTGAGGTACAACCTAGTTTGAGAATATATGATGATTCTAATAAATACGACTAAAAGTATCATAAAGTATCAAAAGTATCATGCAATCAATTTTATTGCATTTCATTTATTTCGCTAATACAGCAAAACATTTTTTACTTCACTTGAAGTTTTTTTCCGGAATAAATTAATTTTATTCTTTTCCTTTTAATCTGGAATAATTTAGCTATTGTGCCACGTTTAAAGTGGATAATATGTATGTTTTACAAACAAAACCTGTTTATTTCAATACAGGTTACATCAACATTTCAAACCTATCATACTCTGTAATATTTTATATCGTGATGCAGTACCTGATGCAAACTTCGGCATTTCCATGCTTGCAGTTGACTTAAGCCTGTTTTCTTCTGATTCACACTGACTCTGAGCAGCTCCACAAAAGCAAATGAAAATAGTCTGGTTGAATGTCACGCTTTTCAGTCTCAGTTCGCAGAGGATTTTGAAGACTCCACAGGAAAAAGGTTAAGAAAACAAAATGTGGTGGAACTTTTTTTTTCTTTTTTTTATGCTTTGAAAAGTAGGTGCTTCAGTTTCGAATAGCTAAAGGGATGTCTGGCTTAACTCGAGCGTGAGAGTCATTTTCTGATATATTATACATGCGATGCACTCTATTTCTTACGTACTGTTAGTTTATATAGATTGTATCATTTACGAGCCTATTTTTAGAAAAAAAAAATATATGTACCAGAGAATATTTTCAGTTATGTAAATGGATACTGAAAGTGAAGCAAGTTCTTTTAGAATTCTGAATTGTTTATTTAAACAAATAGCAAAAATATTTCACTTTCTTCACAGAGCTGGGATAAGGCTACTAGGGGTCCTAAGGCAATAAAAAAAATGTTGGTGACTCTTTTCCCCGTCAAAATTACAAAATGAAATATATTTTTATTGGTTTTAGTTTAACCTTCATATAACTAGTTTTAAGTAACTCATTTTAACATCATGAAATAGAAAAACCTGCAAGTGCAAAACACTTTCTAAAAATTTGGTTTCAATATATCGCTTGAAAAATAATTGCACAACGCAAGCTTCAATCCGTAGTTGGAGATAGGAATCAAAATGACTCCACGTTGTTCATTAGCTCAAATTATCAAGTGTTTATTTTGTCGTCTTTGAAGACAGTCATCTCCACAGTGCATTCAAGTTGTTCTTTCAACTGTACGTTGGCAAAAGTCTAAGTATGAACACGTGCGTATAACCGAGTTATTCTTTTTCAAATTTTTTGTTATTTATGGAGTCAGTGATTCCACGTCTCTGAAACTGTGACTGAAAAAAATATTCAAAACATCAGTTAATTTCTACATATTTCGCATTGCAATTCACTTCCTTTGTTTAAAATAACGTATCTTTATTTTTAAAAATTAATAATACTCAATCAGAACCTTCCAGAAAAAGAAATTCGATCACGTATTCCAGATTTTGATAAAATTGTAACGCAATGGTCTGAAGAATGCGAAATGTCGGAAGATGATTCTGATATTAGCGATGCAGAAACGATTATAAGCGATCATGAAGAAGAAAAAGGAAGTGAAGAAAATTAGGACGTAGATTCAGAAGAAGAGGGAAACAACATAGGTGACGTGGATAACTATTTCTATGGGTACAGAAAAAATAGTTTCAAGTGGTTCAAGAAGTCGTTGGTGAATTCACATTCCCGGATGCCTCTGCACAATATTGTTTTGAAGCTGCTCAGAGTTCGTTCTAATTTTCAATGGCTATATATGACTGAAAATGAAGCTACATTTTCTCGACCGACATGTTGCTTATGATTGTAAAATATATAAATTTTAAATTTGCTGCAATTAGGCAATAATATTGAGATCAAGAAAGGTCATATTTGTGTGTTTTGGATATAGTAAAATCACTTGGCTTTCATGACTTTACTGTTTTACATTGCTGCTTTCAAATTTGAATAATGCATAAAGAATGAAGAATTATTCCTTAAATAATATTTTAAACTATTATATTCTTCATTTTCGTTTTTAAATTAGAACAGATATTAATATTAGTGTAATTCCGTAAAATCTAAACGAGTTAAGTACTCATTAAATTGCATAGGTTTTTCTTATGACATATTTCCGACATTTAATCTTATAACATTTAACAAATTTGATATTAATAATTTTAATATTTTTTTGTAATTACATGATTTTCAAAATAAGTTACAAAAGATAAAAAAGAAAATTAATAATTGACTCCCTGTCTCTGGCCGCATGAGGAAGTTCATAACTTCAATTACGGATTAAAATAATTTTTAAAAATTGATAAAACATTTCTTAGCAAAATCTAAATAATATTGGAAAACTTTTTGAAAAAAAAAATTGAAAATCTTTACATTTCTTGAATTATAAAATTTGCAAATGGTAATTCGTTAAAATGTTACTATAATAATGTTCAAAAATTAATTTATATCGTACTTGATTTTAATTTGGGTATGTCTGATTGCACGATTGTTTCATAAATTTACAAGCAGAACCAGATTATTAAATAGATAAAGTAGACACCTAAGGTTTCAACCACCTGGGATTCCATTTGATTATTTTGAAAGTTATTTAGTTAATTTAAAATGAAGACACCAAATTGATTAACTTTAAAAACATTGCAAACAAATTCTCGAATGCTCGAAACCCTGGGTGTTCTACTTTATCTATTTAATAATCTGGTTCTACTTCTACCTTCATGTAATAGTCAGTTTCAGCTTCATAATTCAATGAAAAAAAACTGAATGGGGATTTTAATCAGCATTTTGCATGTTAATTAAACAACGCACACGAAATTGTATAAGTGTAAATAGCTAAGCCTTCTAATCACGAATACATATCTGTATGTATACAGTTACGATCAAATCTTGGATGTATTGCCTATAAAATTTGATATTGTTGTGCGAAAATTACGAAAATTTTGGTTTACAAAAATACTCCTGTATAATATGCAAAAAAAAAAAAATAGCACAAGGGAACATGAAAAGCATTTGAAAATATTAATAACGCACAAGTAAATAAAATATCTAGTTAAGTAGAGACGTAAACAATACTTGATGTTCTAATTTGCATTGAAATAAGCACTATAAACAAAGAATCTACTGAATTACTTTAGTTTTCCCGCCAAGACATGGAATTTTCTAAAGAATCCTCAAATCTCAGCTCCTATTAGGAAAAAAGCAAAATTCTTACATTTTTGTGAACTTCCATTTTTTTCAATAAACAAGTCGAATTCATCGTCAAGTTGCTGATTCTGTCGCCACGGTTATGGGTCATTGACGAAGCATTCATTAAACAAGAATCTCTATAAATCTTTCAGGCAATGACACTACATTGCAGGTAAACAGTAACATTACAATAACATTTTATTTAACAACATTACAATCTCGAATTCTTATAATAATTTTATTTTTAATATCATTCATTTCACTTTTTGTAGGTTTAGGTTGTGATGTTCTCATGGATATATACGGACGGATAGACATATTTACCCTTAACGGAATACATCTGAAATTTGAGTAAATCGGTAAGATTACTGTAAGGAATCGGAATTTGAATCTAGAGAGGGAAAAAGTGTAGATACAATACGAGTAAGAAAAGATATTCGCAAAAAAAAAGAAAAAAGGCATGCATAAAAAAATGGCAAAATTCATATTACTCCCTAATTAAAGGCATATTTTTAAATCGGTTACAATTTGTTTATTGAAATTTAAATACGATTATTATTCCATGCTAAATATTCCCTTAGTAATAAAACATTTTTAGAAATAATCAACCTATGATTATTGTTTAGATTTCTACACGATATTATATAGCTTTCAATAAAGTGAACAATATCATGGAAAAATTATACAGTATCTTGAGCTAATATATGTGTCTGTCAATGGAGAAATGAGATTTAGATCAGTATTCTGAACCATCGGTACATTAAAAATGTTTTAGATTTTCTCCTTCATTTTTATTTTAAAAATTCACTTTTAATTTTATAACAGCGATAACATCCATACAATGCATATATTTAATATCGCATAAAATCTTTTATTAAAATAATTAATATTTTTGAAAGAAATTTTAAAAATGCATAAATTTACAAAAATTAAAAAAAAAGACTTTGTTGTGGGAATGAAAGTTAATACTACTAAATGTTAACTTTTGAATAGATAAAAGATGGTTTTCTCTTAATAAAATGTTACAAGAATATGGAGAAAGAACTTCAAAATGTAAATTTTTCATAAAAATTTTATTTAAATTTAAATACTTTTTTAGTTAAGGTCTATTACTAAGCAGTGACTCCATACTTGAATATGTATTTCATTATTTATAACCTGTCTTGTACATATCATAACTTATATTATCATTTACGTTGTTTATCTTTGTTATTAATTTAAATAAATATAATAATTATTATAATAATACAAAGTATTATAATAATACGAAATTAAAATCCCCCTACTCTGAGCTCTCTATACATCGAACTACTCAGTATAAAGGCTCCAAAATTGTTGAACATAATATTGAAGACATGGGGGACAAAATAAGAGGAAAAAATAATTATAAAATAATTTATAAAACCCTTTCTTAAAGAGAATTTATTATCAAGCAATGACTCCATACTTGAACTAGTTTTTTCATTAAGCATAAACCGTCACGCATACTATAAACTATCACTTGCATTGCTTATATTTTTTTATTAATTTAAACAATTACAATAATAATAATAATAAAGTGTTTGATAACTGTTAAATCCAGTTGAATAAAATAGAAATTAAGAAAATATTCTAGCCTCTTTTACATATATCTCATTAAAATTCACCTAATAACAATTTGAAAAACAATACATTAAATTATTTCAGTTTACGGCTACTTTTAATACCCAACTCCAAATGAATTCAAATATTTATTAATATTAAATCCTAATACATTAGCGGCTTTATAAATAGTTGCTAAACAAATCACCAATTAATTAGCATTTAAATCACACAGCATTTAGAGACACATTCAACATTGGAAATGAATCAATTACCCATCACTCCCACATGAAACAACCCACTTCCCCACAAAACGTCATAGAAAGGTACCGCCATATGTTTTCGACAGCTCCTCTCAAGTATCTTCTAGAATAAGTCAAAACCCACCATTTAATATTAGCATAGATATAGTCCTTCAGATTAAATGCCATTCAAGCCATAGCTTCTAATTGCCTTCAGGATTTCAAGCCATTGGAACTTGGGAATAATGTTATTCAAACATCAGTTGAGAATTGCTGGCAGATTGTGGTGGTGAAATGATTTGAGCGTCAATTAAACTGCGTTTGGGATGTGCAAAGTCCTGATAATTAGATTTAATAGGCAAAGAACTAGTTAAATAGTCTAAAATAATGTTGTTGTTACCATTTGTTTTGAGAGGAGACTTAAGTTTTAATATAAAAGATTAAGAATTTAATATAAAAGATGAGATTCAGGGAATTCATTCTAATATGGCACAATATAGTTTCCGATGCCTAATGAACATATTTTTGTTACTTTTTTGTATGT
>JAPMOR010109703.1:20106-51295 GCA_026543865.1 Argiope aurantia
CGTAGTAATTTTGCAGTTTGTCAATAAATACATCAGTCAGTTAACCGTATGTATGGCGCAGTTTAATCAAAAATGGTTCTTGCGCCAATAAACACCATCAACCAACCAACCAACCCACCCCTTATCTCCAAGACCTTTATGTGTCATTTTGAATTTTCTAAGTCTTGAACCGACTCATTTTTGAATATGGCCAATGCATTCATACTTTTTAACACTGTTTTTACCATATATATATTTTATTGCATCATATCCTTTCGAATCACCATCGACATAAAAGCCAACATAATGTAGATTTCTCATTTGGGCCGATCTTTCAAAAATGCGGTACACACCTACTGGCTCCATGAAACCTGATGATCCAATATATTTTGCACATTTTAGGGAGTGATTTTCATTATCTGTTATTCTGCACAACCTGCATACTTTAGACATCACTCCAATGTCCAATATCTTTCCAGAATCAACAGATATGATTGACACACAACCATTTAAAGAAGTGTGCCCTCGACGTTGTCAAGTTCCATCGACTGACACACCACACTCAACAATTTCATCTGGAATTTTATTTTTTCTTATTTCAGAAGCAGCCTCATTCATGGCTTTACTTGAAACATCAGCAGCAACACATTCTAATTTCTTTTCAAGATATCTGAAACAAGTTTTGGATGGAGCAATTACACTCATAGCTGAGCACAATTTTTTTTGCTGCAGAATGTCCTCTCCCTATGAGTCTCAAACCAAAAACAAAAGCTGTATTTATGTTGTGCATTCTGTTCACTTTCTCAGATGAGCAAAAAGATACTATAAAATCACAATTCTGACATTTTATAGACATATTTGCAGCTAACCCCAAACACAGACACTTTAACAAGGCTTACACCATTTGTGAAACACACAGGGCAACATAAACATGATACAATATCAAATAGAATATCCAGATTAAAAATCACATTTCCCTGTTTATTACCAGAAATTGAAGCGTCATTCGAATTATCTACCGTAGACAAAACACTCTGACGCTTTACTTCGCTCACTGTTTGGATAGCTTGATCAGCAATTTTGTTGCTCTTCTTATCAGCACTATTTGTAAATCTATTTCCATTAAATTTACGTTTACGAGAAGAGATTCGGTTCTTATTACTTCCCATAACTACAAATTATTCAAAGATAATAAACTATATGAAAAGAACACACGTTTTGAAAAATATGTATTGTAAACGCAGGCAGTGATAACAAGTAAACATTAAATTGTTGCCAAATTTTGTAAGTAATTCTGCGTTGCCACAGAATTTCCAAAAGTGTCATTAGTTTCATTACTTCATTAAAAGTTTATTAAAACTATATTTAAAATGAAATTTGTGTTTATACAAATTTTTGACATGTCTCTGTCCCTTTAAATCGGTACTTCCGGTTATTTAAATGTCCACTTCCGGTTTACAGATCATTACGAAAATATTAATATCTTGACTTCTAATTAACGTAGAGACAAAAGTAAACCTGTTTTGGATAGCTTAAAAACTGGTCTATCCAATAATAGGATGTTTTAAAAAATGTCATTTTTTTGAAAAAATTGACCTTTTCAACGAGTTTGGATAGCTAACTAACTAGATGATACATATCCTGGGACATGAATTGGACGTGGCTGACCTGTTGATAGGCCTCCAAGTTCCCCGGACCTTAATCCCTTGGATTTCTTCATCTGGGCCATATAAAATATCTTGTTTATCAGACACCTTTGGATACATTGAAAGATATCGTAGCACGGATCGTCGTCGCTGCTGGAGAAATCGCAAGAACGTCCGGTGGTCCTTTAAACGTTGGTGTCGATTGCGTAATGACCTTCGAAGCCGCAACATTGAGCAATTTTTATAAAAGTTTCTCATCATCTCCTTCCTTATGTTAAAATGTCTGTGCTGCAAATGTATGCTGTATCTGTATTCCAGCAAATAAATTTTCACCGTCGATTGTGAGTTTTTATTTCTTTGAAAATTCTCATCACCTTGATGCCTACTATTACTCCTCAGAATTTTTCAATAGAATTTTGCAACACCTTCTGTAAACATTGGTGACGATGTTGCAGCGATATTTCCTGGCAAACATTTTAGTTTTTCTTGAATATCTTAAAACCTCCCCAGTTTTCACACTACAGACTTATATCAAATTTAAGAGTATAAAATTCCTTATATTTTCAAGCTTTTATTTTTCTTGAAGTTTTAATATTTTTGCAGATAAGGGTTCTAAATTGCTTTTTCATTTTCAATAATTTACAACCCCCTGGTTCATCAAATTGACATGTTACTAACATGAAAAACAGCCTTCAAGAATGTGCTTTCACTTAAAAAATATTCATAGTTGAAACACCTTTTGGTATTCTTTTATTAATTTTTTACAGTTTCCAAAAGTTCGTCGACTCCTTATATTTTTGCGATTTTTACCCCTTAAACGTCGTTTGGGACCCTATGTTGTATGGTGATTCTTTATTCTCTTGATGCCTACTATCACCCCTCTGAATTTGGCGGTCGAATTCGGCAACACCCTGTAATATATATATATATATATATATGAGTACTGTAGGGATAAAAAAACCTTGAAATGTAGACAAATCTGTTTCAGATCATCCTGAATCGAATCTTCACACACGCAGTCCGTCCGTCCGTCCGTCCGTTCGTCCACTCCACGTTCACAAAACTTCGAAGAGCAAGGTTGCTGTAATTTAGTGTAAAATCTGCTTATTAATGTAATAGATATCTATTAAATTTTGGATTATTTATATCGCCAGAAAGTCTGTCTGATTATAAGTAAACAGAAAATATAAGAAAATTTAAAAATATATATATGGAGAAAATTTGGCAATCAGATTCAGCATCTATAGTGTACGTCTGTATTAAATTTAAAACAAATCTGTACATTTTCATGTTTGTAAACTCGATTATTCAAAAATACAATGCCTTAGATAAAAGGCATCTGAGACACTCTCTTGGCATCTGAATTGTAGATTTTTATCAGATCCTGAATCCAATCCGGAAAAAAAAGTTGATTGTCTGTCGGTTTGTCCCTCCACATGCCTCTCATTGCAATAATTGAAAAATGAGAATTAATGTAAATTAAATTTCAAGTACTATCCTACAAATAAAGTTACTCATTTGTCAAATTTTCCTAATCCAAAATAAATATTCTATTTTTTAAGCCTTTTTTCCAAGGAAGTTCGAGATTCTCACCTGTGGGACTCTAAAAATAAAAATGTGAACATTTTAAAGTTCATAATCTTTACAAAATGCAGGTAGACGAAACATCTCTCATTCTTTAAGTAATATTACTGCATTGAAAAGAGGAAGTCAATTCTCCATGGCCGAATGGTCATAGCGCTGGTCTCTTAATCAGGAGATCGTAAGTTCGAATCCCGCTAGAGACAATGCGATTCACAGTCTGTGTAAATATTTAATTCCTTGATTTTATTTTTTCCTTTTATTTCATGTTTCAGAAGATTCTGGACATTTCTTTAGTACTTTCTTAGACATTTCTTTAATACTTTTCTCTCTGTCTCTAGAAAAGTATTCTGGAACTCTCCCTGCTAGTATAAAAGCAGAAGGTCTGTCAGTCACCGTGTTCTCAGTTCAGAATTGAGTTAATAAATTGGTTTAACTCTATTTCTTTTGAGTGTCATTGCGTTCCACACAAAAGTACCTACGTGACAATATGTAAGGAAGCATCAGACTCACCACTCCCACTGAATTCATGTATCAGACAATATAATCCAAAAAATTTTCGTCTCGAAATTTTGAAAAGAACAGCAAATTGTCTGTTTCAGTTTTGAATTTATCTCATCATGGAAATTCATATTTCCGTATACATGATCATACACACATATATATGCAAATTAAGAAATAGAATCTAAAAAAATTTAAATTAAAATTTCATGATAAAAAAACTCTTGTTGATAAAATTAAATTGTGAATTAATATATCTAATTGCGTTTTTGTATAATTTGTTTGTCTGAAACGGATGCAAAAATGGAAAGATATATTTTCTTTAACTGATATCTTCAAAATTTGTGAAAAATAGGATTTTTGTGAGTAAATTAAATACCAAATTTTATTCGATTAGCTTATTGATTTTTATTGTTGACGTTATTAATTTATTTAGGCTTTTTATTCCTTAGAAATTCTGCATTATAGTGTTTATAGATAGTCCAAAATTTCTAAAGAATTTCAGACAATTCCGAAATTGAAAATGCAAAAATAAATAATCAGCGCTTCCTTATTTTCAGTAAGAGCATTTCACACTTACGAATAAATGACACACGAGACTGAATTAGGAAAGAAATTGAACGATAGGAAAAATTGAAAATTGATATTTTAAAAACATTAATAACCTAAATAGCTTGAAGGAAAGAAAAAAAACTAAGTATTTGGTAATGGATTTCATCACTTTTTGAATAAGAAAGTCATTATCAAGCGAAAATTAAATTCCTTTTTTTTATGTAGTATTATTTTATAAAGATAATACTGGAACAAGATTTTGCTTACTTATTAAACTAGTGATACACTCTTCATTGATTTTGAAAATAAATTAAAGTGCTAAAAGGGTCTCAAGATGTAGTTTCAGCTTAGTTCTCATTTTAAATTCGATCTTGAGCTGTGTAATCGCGATAACGAAACAAAAGCGATTGCTTCCTTTTATTTTCATTTTAAATAATTTTCCAAAGAGTATATTTTCTGCTTAGCATCGCAAAGTGCAAAAAAGAAATGCATATCCATTATATTTTATTTTCGCGCATACATAGTATAGAGGAAGTCAAAAAATTCGAACTCGATATTTTGACGAATCTCAACGTTTTTAATCTTCCTGAGTTCGAAAAACACATTTTAAGAAACCGTCTGTTTGCCTGTGGCAAAGATAACTCAGACACACAGATGGTTGAAATTTCGTATGTGGTTAAATTTTAGTAAAATCCGTTTAGAGGAAGTCTGTCTGTCTAGTTGTTTGAATATCAGTCAACACAATAATTACAAAATGGAGAGACTTAGATATCTAAGATTGGGTACACTTATTTAACATTTATAATGTAGATACCTGCCATATTTTGAGCTAAATGCAAGTACGATTAGCCGACTGACGGTTTGTAGTTTCAAAAACATATACACGATAACTGAAAATCGCAGTGACTTCAGTATATCGAATTAGGTATGGGATTTTGTGACTACAAGTGCAGTTTTGTGATAAAACTTTCATTTCATTCGTTTTAGAAAAATGTGTTTAAAACACAAATTCGATTTTTGAATACTATTAACGCACAGCAGAAATTAATCAGCAAATAACTCGACAAGAAGGATATGAGAGATTCAATAAAAAGCCTAAAGATCAATAGTTTGTAACTATTGTACGTTAAAGACATGTAAGGCATTTTCTGATATGACATGTTTATTATAGAACATGCGAGAAAGTTTGGGGGAAATTACTCTTGCTGGTACAAACTTTACATTCTGTAAAATTTGTGTTAAATTTTATTGTATTGAGGTTAATACACTATCAAATTCATTTATTTTTAATAGCAATTTTGAAGAAATTCCGATACAGATATAAACAGACAGGCATACATTCAACCTTTTCAGATATTTGGTTCATAATTCAATACATATATCATAAGATAAAAGCCACATGTTAAATTACATTTATTTAAATCGTTGCATTTTTTTGGGTTTACCACTTACTCGTACGATAGAAAATTTGAAAATTGTTGTCAAAATTTACTAGATATTAAAGTTCTGTGATATTGTGCATATATTTATCTATCAAACTGTGTTCTATTATTGAATTAAATTATTATTATAAAAAAGACGTAATGTTATTGTTTTCACATAAAATATACAGCAAGTATAATTCTTCGATTTCTGAAGAGGGACTTGACTTAACATAAAACGTAGAGAATCGGCAATATTATGTGATGGGACTTTGACTTCTATAATTCTTTTTCTCTATATAAAGATTATAGCAATAAGTTGGGAAAAATTACAAATTTCATTCCAGTGAAATTTATAAACATGTATTCATATATAAAGAGAGAGAGGAGGGGGGGGGGGGGCAAAAATTACAATTATACCTTAAATCTGTGTATATTTTTACAAATTTGTTATATTGTTTTCCTGCGCATTCACTTTCATGACACGGCAGAGGCTATACTGAGGGAGGCTATATCAATAACCACCTAGTTTGGTGACAAGCTTAGCAACCTTTCGGCAACTTGGTGACTAATGTGCAAAAAAAAAAAAAAAAAAAAAAGGTTCCTGAAACTACTGGAATTTGATAATCCATTAAAAGTGAAGTGGATATTTTTGAAGTCATGTTTTTTTTGCTAAGACAAAAAAACTATAAATAATTTGTTAAGAAAAGCTAAGAATAGTCAGTTGAGTTGAAATCAAGCGAGTAGCTGAGCGATTCTGTTAATGTTTGTTGCTGATTTGCCATTAGTGTATTATGTGCAGGTTCATCTGTGTTTTATAACTATGAATTCTCCATTTCGTATAGAATAAAGTGTCTTAATCCGTTCTTGAGCCTTGAACTGTTTTCATAGCACCTGTCACACGGATTGTGAATTTTCCTTAACAATATAAGTTTGCGGATCCTAAATATTTCTCCTATATATTCTAGCTCCTTCCTTGTTTTAAATAATATTCTAATTTTCAATACATGGATATTAATGAAAATAGTCAACCAAAAAGTTCAAGACCGATTTTAATTGAGATCTTAACAAATCTTGTCTCAAATGTCTTTAAAATAAAAAATAAGATTATTAAGGTATCAGTTAAAGTTTGTGTGCATTAGGTGACAAATCAAGAAAAGGTTTTCATTTTTTCTTGAAATTTCAGGTACATTCATGTAAATTAATAATTTTCTTCAATTATATACGTAAGTCGATTTCAAAACATTGAATATGTATATTATTGACTCAATTTTAACCGCGTTCGACAAATTGAAATTGAGAATGTTGCTAGTTTGTTACATATTAGGCATTAAATTAATTAAACTATTTTTTTTTGGAATTAAAAGTTATTGCTAGCATTGGAAGGCAAAGAACAGGTTTGATGTCATGGTTTATTTTTATTTTATTGTGAAGTAGTTTAAAGTAATTAATAAATTCTTATTTATTTGCTCAATATATAACAGATTTATTATTAATTTACTTTTAGCACAAAACGTATCTTATTTTTATGCTATTTTTTGTAGAATAAAATTTAAGATTAAAAGACTATGTATTTGCATGAAAGAATTTTTAAAATTGCAAACGATTTATTAACTTAGTATTTTAATCTAGATAATTACTTTTGATTTCAATTATAGAAATGAACGTCATATTTTTAAAGTATTTTTTCGCAATCATTTTGAGAAAATAATCTTATAATATCATATTTAATTTCCTTAAAAGTTTTAATTTTTTGAAATCTGAATATTCTAAATAATAAAAAAATAAGTCATAACTTTTTTCTGTATTATTTGTGAAAACATTTAATAATAAAAATTAAAATATTTCTCGTACCTTTTTAATCCATTATAATATTAATTTGGGACAATCTCATGAATGTTTTTTTTAATAACGTGCTGTCTATTAAAATTAAGATGTATGAAGCAATATTTTTATTTTTGACTCTTTTAGGGCTTAATTTATTTTCCTTAATGCACTACTTGACACCTGGCCTAAGATAAATTAACTAACTTGGAAGTCATTAATTTGAAAGTTAGTCTGCGCAAGAAAATTACGGAAAAAAACCCATTTTGGTCTATACATTTTTACGATATAAATTAGAAAGTAGATTTAATTTGGTTGAACCAAACAATCCATAAAGTAGCTGAAAAAATAGGCTAAGGACTTCTTAAATTATTAATATTTAAAAATCTACTTTTGTCTGATAATAAATACTACGAGTTATTACATCTATATCTATATCTATATCTATACTTATAATAAAGCTCAATGTGTGTGTGTGTGTGTTGGCGTTCTACAGACCAGACCATTCAACCTACAGCTACCAAATTTGGCACGTGTATACCTTGGAGGCCGGGAATGTGCACCTGGGGGTTATTTTTTCGAATTTTTAACTAGAATTTTATTTATTAAAAAATTAAGCGAAATTTTGACGTGTTTCTGCTATAACTGCCGAAAATATTACCGCACAAAAAAGATTTTTACATGAAGTTAAAGATAAAAAATTTATCTTTTAAATGATACTACTGTTTTAATCTTAAAATTAAATTTCTATTTTTAATGAATTTTTAAATAAATATTTTAACTATGTTTTTCAATAATTTTTTTCGTCAAAAATAAAAATGAGGATTAAGCACGTTTCGCATTCATGAGAAAAAAATAACTTTTTTCAAAGTGTTGCCATCAAATTGATTAAAGCTCTAACTAAAAATAAATTAAATCTTTTTGGAAATGAAATCTGAAAAATTATAATTTTCGGCAAGTATCTGTAAGAAATGAAACAAATATGAAATATTATTTTTTCTAAAAAATAAATTCAAGAAAAATTATTTTATGATCTTTTACACTCTCTATACAGGGTGTTTATTCAGTCCCGGATCCATTTTGATATTTAATGACTCATAAAATAATGAAGATGTAAACAAACTTATGGCATTTATTGATGGAATAACTCATATATTTTCCTTTTCAGGTTTGAATATTTTTACTTTTGTAAATATCGTCTGCGCGTGTTGTTAATTTCAGATAATTTCATTTTCCAGTCTAAATATCTGTACTTTTCTAAATATCGTCTGCTTATTAATTGCATTTTTCTCTCTTTTGTTTTTGGCAACTATTGAAATGTTGTTCTATGTAGTACTTTTGTATGTAATGTTTTATTCGATCGGATATTAAGGAGAATGCATACACCACAAGAGAAAGCACAGATTTTATGGTGGTCATAGAGTTAATTTCCAATCAACTAAATCACTGACTTTTAAGAGTTAATTTCTAATCACTTAAACTGACTGATTTATGAAGATTTGAATATCACTATTCAATAAAAAAAGGATAATTTTAGGTTTTTCATCGATCGCTTCAAAGAAAATACGCCAATCAGCGAGCAGGTTTCTCAAGATTAATTGGCCTAAGATTATGAAAATGTTGAGTTTTTCTAAATTTTTAACATTGGAAACTTCATAAATAAGTCTTAGTTGATTGTGGAAAATAGAAACATTCATTCATTTATTTAAAATTTGGTGTGTCCAGAATATTTATCAGAATATGATACCTTACTGCATTAAATTTAAACTTCATAATTTTTGAAATATATTTATAAGCAGGAACAAAATATTATTATTGATTTCCTTTCAATCCTTTTGAAAGCAAAACTAAAAACTGAATTTTATACTGAATCTCAGAAATTTTTGTTGAATTATTGTTTGAGATATTACATAAACTATGAAAAATATTTTGTAGTTAACATAGGACTTAAATACCGAGCGATTCTGTTTGCAATACTCATATTCAATAATAATAATAATTAATTAATAACAATAAAGATGATAAATAAAATAAAACGCTTGGTTTTATTAAAAAATATTTTAATATTAATGCAATTTCATCATTTACATTTTAAATTAAAGTTGAAGTTTTGCCGGAAATGACAACAAATTAGCAAAATATATATAGTAAATTGAACGAAACGATCTAAACAGTATAAGTTTGGTATAACTATCAAAATTTGATGATTAAAAATTTTTTGTTTGAGAATCCTTTAAGAGACCAGTTACTTAAAATATTTAATTGAGAATTGTAGCGAGTGGTAATACTGGCGAACCGGCTGGTCGCCAAAGGCGGCTAGTATGGATATAAAATAAAGTTTTTTTACAGCGTGGAATGTATTATTCATTTTAAAATGAATATATTCGATGAAACAGTTTATTTTGAGCAATTTATCACTGTTAACAAAGAAAACAAATTTCTTTGTGTTAGCGCTCTAGAAGACGAGCAAGTTATTGGCTCTGAAGCTATCAAAATTTATACAAATATACGTTGGATTTGAGAATATGCATCCCAGAACGATTTAATATTTTAATTAATTAAAATAATAAGTTAAACATTAGTGTTTTTGGTGATATATTTCGGGACAAATTGTTATAGAATAAATTTTTATAAAACATCTCAAATTTAAAAGAAGATAACTCTTTTAATGACACAATCTAAGTATCATGCAATTTTTCTCAAGTTTAAAATTTTTCAAATTTATTTCAATGATTTATTTGAAATAATATTGCAAAAGAATTTAATGTTTTTATTATATGAATGAATATATAATCTCACAGATTTCTTATTTTATTAGAAGATAAAGATTTAGATTGTTTTTTTTCATTCATGTTATGTTAATTGAAGTCAATACAAATTAATATATTCGGCAAACTAGCTGTATGCCAAAGGTATGCCTAGCTGTATGCCAAATAATAATGAAATGAAGAAAGAAAGAAAATATTCATAAATGCAATTTGCTCATTTGCAGTAAGAAATAATTTCATTGAGCTACTATTCTATTTCCACAAGCGATATCATCACTGACTAAAATTGCAAAATTGAATAAATCGTTTGGTCATTTTTATAGCTCTAGGACGACTCATCAAAAATCATAAGTAGATTTATCATTTTATTACTATGTATTCATTCTTTATTTAATGGTAATTATTACATCATAATTTGCATTAATCAGCTTTTTTCATGAATAACAATACGATGTTTTCGCAGTGAGTGTAAACATTTTTCTATTAATTTCGCTTGTCAAAGAATTATTAAATCATAGATGAATAGAAATTATTTCCGACGTAATAATCTTGCTGTTTCAAAGAAAATATTTGAGTAGAATATACGAGGAATATAAGAATATAGGAATGATCCATTTAGAATCTTAGTAGAAAATAATAGACTATGTCAATATGTTGGAATACATATTGTTGCTATTACCTCTTTTACGTAGGTTTATGATGATTTTCTATCCTTTATTTATAAAATGATTGCTTAATATGTAGCCAAACCAAATTAGCAAGGCAGGTATAATTTTTTACACTTATAATATATAAAATTCATGAAGTTTCTCTCCAAAATTTTTGTGTTTCCGCATTTCCCGGGATTCCCCAGCTGAGGCAGCTCGAATAAAATGATTCCTAAATCAACCAAAACCGTTACGGATAAAGATAGTGTCATCTATAAAAAAAATTGAGAATATTTTGAAACATCTTTATAGCATAAAAATGGAGGGTATAAAAGAAGAATAGGCTTTGAATGATATACAATAGGAAGCAATAATTATATTTTTTCTTTGGAATAAAATATAATCTTGTAAATATTGTACTAATTATTAAAATTTGAATGTTCGATATATGGAGAAAGAACATTTATTGCAACTGTATTTCCATATATGTATTTCGAAATACAAGCTATTGAAAATATGTGATTTTTATATAAAAATATGGGTATTATAATAACCAGGTTTATAAAATCATTAAATTGTAATAGCCGTTAATTGAGAATTGATATTTATTTGAGGAGAGTATTATCAATAAGAATGAATTATTTGTATTATTAATAATTTGCAGATGTGAAACATTTAACTAAATATTTACATCACTATTATTTATTAATTGGACCAGTATTTTGTACCTTCTCTTGTTTTTTAGAAAGTTCATAATTGAGAAAATGTATTAGCAAAGAATTGCAACAGTTTGTTTATCCTAGATAAAATTCTTTTATCGTCTTTTTTATATGTTTATATATCGTCATAAATTCTTGTTTACTCATATATTCTTGTATATTCACACTTTATTCCTGCATATTCGTAAATATTCATTAATATATTTGTGCATATTCATTACAATATATTCACACGCTAGAGAACAATTTTGTATACTATTTATAATCTTTACTACTGTATTTTGTGTTTTTTCTCCGATTCAATTACGGTTAAAATTTGACGCAGATAACCACACAGGTCAAACCAAAATCGGAAAGATATCAAATTTTAGGAAAAATTAATCAACAGATAAAAACCGTTGTATTTTTTTTATTATATGGAACTGCAAACTAATAATGTGTCTTTCATGGATATCTTGAGAAGTTAATTTGATGAAAAAAAAACTTTGCTGGTTTTATACCTTTATCAGAATGAAATTATGAAATTTGAAAGCCAAGCAATGTAGGAAATTTTTATTCTATTGTGTGATAAGAAACTGTGAAAGAGATTTGGAATTTCTTTTCAACATAAGTTTAAGGGAAATTAACAGCCCTAAGTATAGAAAATATCGAATGTATTTAAATTATATATCGCTATCAAAAAATAATTAAATTATATTCAAACATTATCTAATAAAATTAAATAGAAGAACCAAACAAAATTTTAGCTTTTGCCCAGGTTAATAATTTTAATTTTATACTGAAACTGAAGAACATGAAATATAAAAATTGTTTTTTCTCTGTGATTTAATATTTGGCGTTGGAATTTCAATGTTACTTCTATGTAAAATTATCTGCCATGTTGAAACTGCACAGTTTTAAAATTATTTTATTTTATTGGTAATTTTTTTTATTTTGAAATATCTTTGAAATATCTTATTAGGATAAATTCACTGTTGCATAAACACTTTATTTGTTTTAAATAAGTTTGAAGTGTTTGATCTTGTTGTGATCAGAAAACAAATCTTATTTTAAAAGAATGTTGTCTACTACTAAAACACCAAAAGCCTTTTAAAAAGAAATATTCATTATCAAAAATTAATTATTAAAAGAGATTTGCATTTATCTCCTATCAAAATACTTTGCTGTAATTCTTTTCTTTAGAAGGCATTATCGTCTGTTTATTAAAATAAATTTATTAAAATTTCAAATAATGTTTTTCATGAATAATGTTAAAAATACCAGTAAGGAATTATCATCTGCTTATGAAAGGTTTTGTGCAAATATTTTAAAAAATCAGTTTTTCAATTTAAAAAAACAATATTGTCTTTGACTATTAGCAACATTGCTTTTTATAATTTTCAGAAAGTTACATAACTTCTGAAAATCTGAATTCTTTATCTCAGTTCTACTGATATTCGGAAAGAGAAGATAGTTCTGCCATAAAAAAAAGCATTTCAGTCGCTAAAAAAATGTCATTGCTAGAATTAATAAATTTAAAAATGTTCAAAAAATTTTACTTGACTTAACTTTTTAATTAGAAATAATCTCCAATGCAAAAGTATTCAAATATAAATAATTTCTTAGAACGTTGTATAACAAATTTGAAATGTAACTTTATATTATTAAATATATTTTTGTAAGTTATTGCTGTCAAATATTGGCCTCAACATTAAAAAAATGTGGGATGATTTCCAACAGCCTGATGACGTCCAATAGCATACTAATTATTTAATCAATCTCTTCTTTAATATTTAAATAATAAAATTATTAACAATTGCGAAAGTGATTTTTTTGATTATAATAGTAATTAAAAACATAATATTAGTAATTATAAAACATTACAATATCACTTTAATGTCTTCGGGAATGTTTCCTATATTTTTTTTCCCAGAAAACTGTTTGTAAAATTATATAGATTGCGAAAATTAAAATTCTACTGAGCTATTATTTTTCAAATAGCCAGAAAACCAGCTTTAAAGTATTTTAAAGTATGAAATTCGTTTCCTTAATTTTATTAAACCAAGCTCCATTTGCTCCTATTGTTGCCAAACAATTATGAAAAAATAAGTTTACGTTTCATAAATATTTATATTTGGTTTCATAAAAAATTCAATTTATTTGCTATTTTTATAAACTTATCTGTTTATATTTAAATGCATTTTCACAAAGAAATGTTTATTTCATTTATTATAATCTTACTTTTCCTTAATCGGCAACAAAGCGATTTTTTTCCATACATATTAAAGTGATGGATTATTTGTTTGAATTAAAACCTAAAAATTGCTGCACTTCTGTATCTAAAATTCACTTCTCTTCTGAAAATTTTTAATGCTAATAAATTCTGTGACACCACAAGCTATTTCTCAAAACTTTGTCATATCGCTTTAATAACTTATGCATGAGAAGTTCCAAGTCGGCGAGTTTAGAGATTTCAGAAAGTTTTTCAAGATAAACAAGCTGGTAAACACGCGAGGCTTATGTTGGTTTAGTTTTGAAGTTTAAATCGTTTTTATGTGCAAACAAAGTTGAAATTGCTGAGATATACTTAAAATTTGAAAAACAGGAAGTTAAAAAAAATATATGATATATATGATACTTCATTTTTAGCGAGAGAAAATATGTTAGTGGTGTTTAGGTACAACATTTAAATGGTTAAGGAAAGCTTATACATCAGAAATGAAATTAAATTTTCCTGAGGCTAAAATGATGAATGATCTAATCATATAAAATTCGTTTTACTCTTATATCAAGGAATTTGAAATGTTCAGAACATGGAAAATAAAGGCATAATTTTTTTTTCTTGGAATTGATTTTGAAGTATTCTTTTTTGAAAAATTTATTCATTTTTAAGATATGTTTGTTTGATATTTATTTAATGATATAAACCATCTGGACAACATATTTAAAACTATTCTTACACAGATAATCCTTAACATTGGAAACATGTTAAGTAAAAGATGATTACATTTGGAATTTAGATAGAACTTAAGATTGAATATTTTGATTTGAATTTACAGAAGAAGCTGTCTTTAATATGTATTTCTAAAGGATGAATTGTTTTTCTTAGAAAAAGCTACATTTTGATTCAATTTTTCATACTATATTAGATCGGTTATTTTGTAAAGAGGAAAGATGATAAACAAGATTATTTGTATAACAAAAAATGCTTTTTCATTTGTATTGCAAAATATCCTTTCTTCTATCATTAAAGATTCTTCTTTTTCATGTCATTTATGACATAACAAAAATAAAACAAAAAAAAAATATTTTTCAATTTTAATTTCTCCAATGAGCAAACGATCACTTGAAATGTTTTGCCTAAGATTGAAAACAATGTTTCACAATTCAGTATTTAATCATGAGCTTTCATTCTTTATATAGCAGAAAGATGTTATTTTACTTGCTAAGGAAAGGGACGGGGACTCTTATTTGCTATTCAAGGTTTATTTCTGATTCTCTATGTGTTAATGACTATTTAAAGATTTTTTAAATAAAATATTTAACAATCAATTCTTTAGTCAATTTTCCACACTTTTATTTTTGGAGTGGAATGTTTTATACTTTTCGTATTATATTTTATAATACATCATGTATGTTCTTAATATAAATTGCTGTTGGTAGTTATAAAAGTATTTTGAGTAAAACTGCCAATTTAACTTGCGCTCTTTAGTTTGTTGTAATGCATCGTTCATTTTTTTTATTTTAAAATTAATTTTTGGTATTTTAAGTATTTAATAGTTTACAAAATAGTGCTTTAACAATTAATGTGAAATGAAGAAAAAAAGTCAAGGTAATTTTGATAAAGCATTTATAATTTTATACATTTAATAATTATTTTATCTACTTTCCATTTATAGATTTGTATTGGAAAGAATTTATTTTGAAATATCTTCTTATTAATTTTTCTAACACATCATGCAAGTACTCGATAAAATTTTAGTTAGAAATTATTAAAGTATTTTAAGCAAAATTCTAAATTTGTTTACTTGCTCTATTCTATGATAAAATCAACCCATCTTTAATTTTTGATTTTTAAATTAATTTCTTTTTGTTTAATAATAATTAGAAAATATTTGATAAAAATTTTTTTAACGAATAATGGAAATGAATAAAATATCTAAAAGGTAAAATTAAGTATTTATTTTGTTTTTACTGTTAAAATTTAAGGAAAATTTATCTTACTGTTTTTTTACCCTGATTTATATGTGGATAATTACAATTCAAGTTTAGTTTTCGGACATATATAAAAAAAATATTAACTTTTGATAATCATGTACTAAAATTAGATCTGAGTATATGCCAAAAGAAGAAAGTATGACTTGATAATATTTACTCTATTTTTTTTCTTAATAGATGGCGCTTATACGTCACAAAGAAACAGTCAAGATTTTAACAGAATTCTTGTATTTCATCCTTCATTATCGTTATCGGAACGAAATATATGACTTGGACTTTTTATAATAGTTTTAACTTGGGATTATATTTTTGAATGAAATTCTAATAAAACAAACTTTATATTATGCTTAAGAAACTTTAGCTTTTTAGTAAAACACATTTCTCGAACAAATTTTAATACTGATTTCGCAAGTCCCTTCCATTTAACATGTAATTCATGAGTGATATATTGGTTCTTTGAGTTTAGAAATTCCTGAAAGATTTAGAAGAAGAATAAATGTAGGATATTTTTTATTTGTTCACTTTAGAGTACTTTATTTGAAGACATAATTTGAAATTGGGAGAATCTACTTAATATTCGAAAACTAATTTGTGAGCAACGCCTGATCCAAAAAACATTCTTTTATAATGAATGCAGGGTTTGTGAAAATGATGATTTGCAAGTATTCGAGGGGAGAAAAAGTCTTATGCATCGTAAATGGAGTTACATTTTCTGGAGTATAAAAAGAAGAAATGTCTAGACATAAAAAAAAAAAAAAATTCTCAGAAATTAATCATACTAAAAAAAAAAATGCCTTTTTTTTATTTTCTACTGAAGAAGTATGTAAAAAAAGTCATTGTAATAGCAAAAAAAAAAAACGTGTTTTTACGATTTTCTAAATTTCTAACCTCTCTGAATCTAGAAAACGCATTTTTTTAAAAATTTATATCTAGCTGTTACTGTGCCCTTATATGTATGCGAACACGAAACTAAAAATTGATTTGAAATTGATGCATGAAATTTGGTATATGATTTTAATATCAAATATTTTTAAATTTCAAATTTTGAACGAAATCCAGTTACATAAAATTTGTGTCTCCAGCATTCCTAGTACAAAAGAACACAAAACTACAAAATGAAAAGAGATACATAAATTTTGGCACACAGATTTCTCATATAAAATGTAAATCCTTATCAAATTTGGAATTAAATCCATTTAGGTTGATCTTATCCATTTATGGGTTGATTGTCAATCGATCTGTATTTATGTATACATGTAAATAATTTAAAAAGTTAGTAACTTGAATAAATAAAATATGATATATAATTTTAGCGTTTAGGTCGAGGATCCTCATCAAATTATGAACCAAAACCGTCAAAGGGATGAAAGTCCGTCGGTCTATACTTTCCTATGCGCCGTAACTAAAATATACAGTGACTTAAATAAATGAAATTAAGTGTCTAAAATTTTAATTTTGTGTGCAATTTTGTTTCAACCGATCAGAAAAATAGTGTCCAAAATCAATATTTAATTTTCTAGTACTTATGCATTAACCTTTAACTTAGTGATGAATGTCCCAAAAAACGTTTAAGATCATGTATTATCCAGTAAAAATGCTAAATTTACATTAAAGAGCAATCCTTCGTAAATATTGTTCTCCAATGACATACAGTTAATACACAATTAGTAGTTTTATGTACTATTTCTTTTCTTTTCGAAGGACACGACTCTTAAGTTTACAATCGGCCAGTTATAAGATTCCAGTAAGACCAGGCATGCGCAAAAGGAATTATGTATGAGAGGAGAGCGGATAATAACAAATTCTTGTCTTGTCGGGACAAGTACTTACTATTGCACAGAATCTACGTATTCGTGGTTTACTATAGTCTGTGTATTTTCTGTAGGCAGTTCAAGGTCACATTTTCTACCGCGTAACTAGTACCAGACAACCAATAACAAGGTAGAAATTGTGACCTTGAACCTCCTACAGAAAATACACTGACTATAAGTGGATTGTAGCTGTCTGAACGTAAACCCTACTTTATGTGTGAAAAAAAAATCTTTCTACTCGTGACATTTATCGCTTTGCCCAAGGTCAACTTTTTTTTGCAGGAGTTAGGGAAATAACACCTCATTAGAGAATCTGTAAGAAATTTCCTAGCATATAACTTCCCTAGATTACTACCAGCCATTGCATATCTAATTTTTGGAAAATTGGAGGAAAATGAAATCATTTATAACAATATCGCTATTTATTACATTTCACAGACATACCACATAGTACCTTTCACATGACACTTTCCATGCACATGAAAAACTCTGAAACACATTAAAATGTGTTTTTGTTTTGTCTCTTTTTTAACCGCATCGGTTATTTTCTATTTTTCTTAGTCTCCATCTACCTTTGATGTTTTTGATATTGCAGTTATTACTCTGTTCATTTATGCGCTTTTCATTATAAAATTCGTATTTCAATAAGAAGAAATAGGAGTTATCATTGGAAATTATCAACATTTTATCTCGGTAATCGGAATATTTTATAGTGAATATCTATTATTCTTTCATTTTTCCACATGTAACTTTAAGAGGCTTTGATAGGATCTTTAAACCATTTTCCGAAATTGATAGCCGAGACCCTTCTTTTGATAATGTACATGCGTGTATGTTAATTAGTCTAAAAGATATATTACTACATGAGTGTTGATTTTTCACTCATAAATATTTACTTTCAAGTCATTGTTCTCGATACTAAATTTTTCGAGATCGCACGCAGGATTAAACATAAATGGTTCATTGTATCAATAAGAAATTTTCCATTTATGCTTATGCACACATAGTAAAGAAAATCATGCAATATCATAGAATTACTATGTATACTTTTTTCAGTGCTTGCTAATATGCTAAAAAATTATTTTAAAAAACGTTATGTTTTAATAACATAAAAAGTAAAATAACATAAAAGTAAAATAAAATATTTATCTATTTGTATGATCATCAAGTTAGGTTCTTTGGGAGTAAATTGATGCACCATTTGTTAATATAACATGCTTATTTTTTGAAAAACTTTGCGCGCAAGCAAATTCAGCCTTCGACAAGTTATACGAAACGTGTTTTTTTACCTGGATTTTAATTAATGAAAATTATTTCACTGATTTAAAAAATTATAATTATAATGTTAACTGTTTTATAATATTGTGGTAAAAATCTCTTAAATTTAAGAATGTTTGACTAATTTTTGAGGCCTGTTTTAATTGTTAAAAGTTCTATAGTTCCTTAGATACCTGCATCCATAATTTTATTTTATTTCATTTCTTTAAATATTATCTTTAAGAATTTTTTTTATTTTATTATTATTACAAGATATCTGTTTCAATCTATAGAAAAAAAAATCGATGCCAGTATCTTTTTAAGGCAGAATTTAAAGATCAGAATTTTTTTTAAATATAATTCCTGACCGTTTACTCGGGAAGGGATTAAAAAAAAGATAAAGTAGCTGCATTCTCATTTATTTGATTGACATCATTCTTTCCGTTTCCTTTTCTAATTTGTGAAAGATTAGTTAAAGAAAATGGAGAAACTTAAGTTTTCACTTGGTTTCTTTTTCCCAGTAGGCAAGATATTAGGAAAAAATTGTTTTGTTGCTGTTAACATAGCTTCAGAATGTTTTTTAATACCGATCGTTTGATCTTTTTACAGCTGTATTGCGTTATTTTGCTTTTTAAATGAAAGTAAACATATGCGGTATTCATAATTTTTTTAATACTTTTTGACAAATTGAAATTAAACCATTTCTATCAACATAAAAAAATTCTAATTAAACTTTTTTTAAAGATTTTTTAATGTAAATTTTTATCATGCACAGTTTTACAATCGAACTAAATAAAAAAAAATATTATTGTAACTTTGTAAAAAAAATCGTTTTCCACATTTTACAAATTTCTGCTTTTTTATTTTGTCTTACATTAAATTACAATTGGTAGCATTTTGTGAGCATCATATGTTAAAAATTGACAACCTGTACTTGAAAATAAGTTCAAATTAAAAATGTAATTACAGATATCATAGCATGATTATGTTTTAGACATGAATTATCTAATTTACTTTTCATAATATTATCAGAATCATACCTAAAATTTTTTTTTCCAACTCGCATTACGAAAATTTCTGATATAATATCAGCTTAAAAACATTATATTACAGTATAGATCTTGTGATTTTGTTGTAGCCTATTTTTGTAATTATAATTAAAAATAATTAAAAATGAATCCACATTAGAAGGGGAATTTGATGGCTATAATTTATTTCGCAATAGTTTCTAATTTTTAAATTGTATGAATATTTTCTCAAAGCGTAAAAAAAAAAAAATGTGCAGATGATTTTTAAATATACTTTTACATTTAAGCATTCCAGGATAAAAATTTTATTTCAGTTTTTTTCTGTTTCCATTCTTAATTTATTTCCTGACTCCTTTTATTAATAATACAAAATCTTGAAATTATTTTTTCCACAATCCTTACCAGGCAGTATCATATGATTGCTGCGCAAATTTAATTCAATTGTTTAAGGAATTAATAATAAAGATTTGAAAACTTTAAACTAGTGTATTATCGTCGAGAACAAGCAATTACGAACATTTTAAAAATGTTATATATGAACGTGGAAATTTGGAAAAAGAGGGTGCCAGTTAAAGATATCACCTTCCTTAATATCCTTAGTATATCTTCAAAACAGGAAATTTTTCCGAGCTAAACTATATTACAATCATTAATATGTAATGTATAGACTATATATATAAATCAAAAAATACTATAGAAGCATCATTAAAACGTTGGTAGAAAGTTTAGTTTTAAACTGTTTTCTTTGAGAATTTCTATTCCTGACAATTTCATTACTTCTTGGCAACATAATACAGCGGCATTTAATTTTGCTTATTTAATGTTGTTCCCCAAGACTGCGTTAATCACTTAAGTTTGTCTTACGTTCTAATGGTTAATAAACATTTCTTAAATTTACAAAGCAAAGGAAACAGAAGAATATAGAATTAAAAATATAACTTAATAATTCCAAAAATGATAAAGCAAATAATACCATAAGGTTTCTACATGCATTGTAAAATTATGCTGCAATACTTATCACAAAAGAATTATGATATCAATCTAAAATCCTGTTTTTGGAAAAAAAGAAATTTTTTTGTTTGATTAAAAAATTCCTTTAATTCGATGCAAAACTGTGTAAAATTTGTCTTGTTCAGAACGTTCTGACAATAAATATATGAAAAATGTACCTTGATATTGTATTTCATAATATGTATTAACGAATATTTTTATGGTAAAAAAATACAACTTGGTAGGAAATAAAATACATATGAAATTGCTATGGTGAATTATATTGATACACAATAAAATCATTTAAGATTAGTTATGATTTTGTCATACTAATAAAACAAAACTGATTAGACTTAACAAACCATCACTTCATTAGTAATTCGATAATAGAAATACGAATAAACAATACGTAGCTTTTTAACTTTTAAAAATATTCATTCTAAGTCTATTAAATAATGTTGCTTCATTGTATTTAAAAGTTCTAACTTCCATAACTACTTGATGTAAATCACATGCTAATGCCATTTTGCATTGCACAGGATTATCTAGAATTTCATTAACTCAGATCGTCTGAATAAGAATTGAATTACAATTCCATTATGCAAAGCTTTTGTTATTCTAGAATATATCGTCTGCTCGTATTTTGTCGGTTTAACTTTGACAGCGACTCTTTAGATGTTCTTGAACATATAGGATTACATTAGTGTTGCAACATAAAGGAAGAATTGAATAGTTTATTATAACTAATCTCTCAAAATAATTGATTCAAGTCAAATTTTGCAGAATTAGAAAAATTCTGAATCACTTCTCTGCAGTTCTGTAAAAGAGATTTAACTAATATATAAAGAATGGAATTACTTTAAGTATAAATATGCATTTTGTGAAAATATGTTTGTTACATTTGCAATCTGCCATTCTCATAAGGAAATTACAAAATATATTTTAATAGAAGTTTTTTTTTGACATTCGATAAAATAATATATGAATTTAAAATTAGTGTTTTGATTATATTTATGCCCATTTTTTCAATTAGGTTTCTTTTACTGTTTGTAAAGATATAATTTTCTGATTGATTCTTCTTTCATTTTTGTTTATAAATTTTTTCTCTTTATGTGTTCTATTCAAATTTTTTAAAACCTTATTTAGCAATAATTCGGTTAATTTAATTGATTTTTATATCATTTGAATAACGCCACCATAATGTTGAATTTCAGAAAAAGAATTGAGTTCCATATTTTCTAGTTTTTATAATAAGGAATTACATATTAAAGTAAACAAGAAATGGGCAGGAAATACCTGATATTTTAACAATTAATAAATTACCTCTTGATGCCCGTATAGATGAGATGATTGTCAATAAGTATCGGAAAATATATAGAGAAAGTGTATTTAAGTAAATGATTAAATATTAAAATTTCAGAAATTAGAGAAAATCTTCAAAACATTGTATCAAATATGATACAAGAGGAACCATTTCTTTGTTCACATGGTATTAAGTTTGATATATTCATTCAATTAAATTTGATAATATAATAATTCACTTTTTATTTATGTATTTTTATGCCATGTATGAGCGTTCCATTCCAAATACATTTTTATTTCAAAAGTTGGAAAAACCTTGCATTATAAATGGTGTTCCAATTAATGATTACGTGCGACAGAGTTTAAATTATGGATAATAATCAAGCCATTAAAATATTCTCTAAAATGATCGAATATCGGTAAAAACTAAAATAAATAATATATTATGAAGTATAATTTATTATTGTACTTATACAGAGTTCTTATTTCTATAAATCTATATAGTTCTTATTTCTATAAATCATTAATAAAACCACTCATTTTACATTCCTATTCAAATGAATGAATGTAAATAATCCGAAACCAGAGAAAAATTCAAAATAATGATTAAAACCCTCTTTGGATGCATTGTAGAAAGAATAACATGAGATGCATTTTAATTGAATAAGTTTGAATATAGGAAAATTGTGTGAAAATATTAGTTAAATTAATCTCACGTTTCCCTAACTTAAAATGGGATGTTAATAGTAAAATTAAAAAAAAAAAAAAAACAATCAAACTTTTGAACTCTAAACATTTTTTATCACCAAAAGTAAGAGAATTTGGTCTTATTTTATTATTATTATATGTAGAATATTAGTTATAAAGATAATAATTTTGAACTCTTTGAATTCTATTCAAATGAATCAATTCTGGAATAGTAAGAATATATGCTAACTTTGATATTTTGTTGATAAAAAATGAAATATTACCATATTACAATGATCAGAAATTATCTAGAATGCTGCCATAAAAATAAAAAGTTGATCAATATATTTTTTTTATTTCCCCTTCAAAATAATCTTTTCTGCCCGCAATGCACATTTGTCTACATTTTTCTAATCTTCAAGCCGGCTTGTACCCTTGAAAGCGTTTAAGTTTCGCTAGAATTATTTTATTATACTAAGCGACTAAAAACGGTGAATAAATAAATCACGTGGTGCCATATCTGGTGATTATGGGACTTGTAGGTGGACTACATTTATGTATTATTTTATCAAATTCATAAATAATACTGTGAGAAATGAAATAAAAAAAGGAAGTAAAAGATTTAATAGCAACAATACGTAAAAAAAGAATCAATAAAAAAATTTCTATAAGATATTTTTTTTTAGTTCTTTTGAATATTTATTTACCAACTTCGTTATTTCGGAACTTTTTTTTAATTTGTTGGTCCTTTGATTTGATATCTGCCGCGTTATTGAAAATATACTGTATTAAAAATTTTGTAATAATAAAATTCAACTCTTACAGAGTTAACATTAGAGTAGACACTTTTATTAACCGACTAAAAACCATTATTTGCCAAAATAAATCGCCAAATATATCATATTAGCCTGTTATCTATAATCGAGAAAGATACGCTGTTAAGCCTGAAGTTTGCCAATGGTATATAATTAATATAAAATTGCCGAAGAATATTCTTTTAAAAAATTAATGATAAATTCCTTTTTCTACAATTAATAGTTATAATTGAAATTTTCAAATGCTCAATCTTGGAATAATATCTTAGTTCCAGTATTAATTAAGAAAAGCAGACGATTTTTTCCTCCAATATAAATGATAAATCAAACGATAAATTCGTACTTTCTGTAATAAAATGTTATTGTTTGAATTTAATTGAAGGAAAAATATTTGCAAACTATAGATAATTTCTTCAAATATGTATAAAATTGAGAGATAAATTTTCAGTTCTTTCCGACAAATACAATCTTTTGACACATAACTTTCTTAATTTTCAATAATTTTAATTTTGAAACGAGCCTTGATTTGTACGTTATTTTTGTAATATTTGCACTTTGATATTATTTATATTAAGATTAAATATTATGTAGAATATTTTCAGAATCTTTTAACTTATTTATGAATTTCTAAAACTATATCAAAATTGATAGAATTTCCACGAAAAATTATCACATAAATTAATTTTATTATTGCAGAACAATTTTCACAATAAAACTTAAGATTTAAAAAATCTAATTACTTATCAGGTATTTTTCAAATATAATAGAATCTTTCATATCAAGTATTGAATAACTATTAAAATGTTATTTGAGGAATAATATTTTTGATTTTAATACTTTGTAAACCATATTGCGAACAAAGTTAAGCATGCCATTTGAATGCTTCGTAGCTAGGGGAATATTTTCCTAATCGAAAATTTTATTGTCCCAGAATATAAAAGACCATATTCTTAGTAATCTATAAGAAAATCACAAATTTTTTTTGTAGATTTTTATTTTAAAAACAAACATTTCAAAAGTTTAGGAGGATAAATGAAGATATTCCTTTGGTATTCGATATCTTATTCATTTTAAAATATAGCACACGTGAATCATTTTTTCGTTTTATGAAAGATATGCATCTCAACAAAAACGAGAACGAATACATTTTCTAAATTAAAAATTTAAAAAAGCAAATAATTAGTAAAGAACTGTAAAAACAATATTTAGTAATTATTACAAAAAAAATCATTTTCTATTAGTAATTATTACAAAAAAAAATCGTTTTCTATTAGCATCGGTTAAAAAACAATATTTGTTAGTCATTACAGAAAATCATTTTCTATTAAAATCCAATTATAAATAAAAAATATATATAGGCAAAAGAGTCATTTAATGAATAATGAACATTATGAATTCAGAATTCACATATTGTTACTTAATAAGATATCGTCTTTATAGCCCTTTTCTTATTTTTTACAGTGCAAGACGGAAAATAACTATTTTCTTTGAAAATCATTATCCGAAAATGAGGAGCTCAGCTAAAGCATCACAATTGAGAGAAAGATGCCTTTTAAGAATTTAGAAACAAATTTAGGAGGCCATTAACTAATAATGACGAAACCCTTTTGAAAAATGGATCGACAGAAAATAAAAAGGAAAATGATCCACTTCTTAAAACTATAGCTCTGCCTTTGTAAAATCTGTCATTTCACAAAACAATTTCTCAAGGCTATAAGATGCATTAGAATCGGAAGGTGAAAAAGGATTTTGAAAATAAAAACCTTTAAAATCTCTATTTTTATGCCAGTTTTATAACTTAATAAACCCAATTTTTTTCTTTAAAACTTCCTTGTTAGAGAAATAAATATGAAATCGAGTTTAGTTGCAAAATAAAATTTTAAAGAAAAGAGTTTTATGAGTGAGAAGAGTATAGAGCTTTGGGAATTTTCTTTATTTAAGGTATTTTTCATATCTTATAGACTTCATGTCTATAAATATTTTATTTCATGCCGCCAACATTTCTTCAAACTTTATATACTTAAGCAACTCTATTTTTTAAGTATAATTTTAACGTGATTTGACAATCTTTTTAGACATTAGAGATTTCGTTTTAAATAAAAATAATAAAATGTAATTTATTTCCTTAATCATTGCCGCAATATGTAATATATTTTATACATTAAAACTTTGCATTTTTTATATCGTTTTAATTCCTGTAAAGCAAGTCTTAAGTCACAGATAGTTAAAATTGCAAGTACGTCTGATATTTTATTTCCTTGTTATTTATTGAATTGAAAAAATATATTTCGTATATTTTTGTTTTTACAACAGATCTGACACAACAATAAAATAAATGATTTTTTCTAAAATTTGATAAATTACTTATTATCGTTTGCTCTAATAGAATAACTCGCAATGCCATGAAATATTCGTAAAAACAACTATCTTAGGAATATAAAATAGTGAATTTTTAATTTTTGTCTTAAAAATTACTAAATTTATCTTTATTTGTCCTATTTTAATCGTAACATGCAAAAATGATCAAATTTAGTAATTATTTTAATGCACATAATGAATTTTTAATGAAATGTTCATGTTTATTGACTACATGGGTTTGACATATTAAATTTAATTATTTATATTTCAGTCACCTTTGTCAACATCGTACTCCTTAACTGCGTTATTTTTACTGTCATATATATTCTTTCCTTAACATAATGTACCATCCGAGAATTAATGTCCAAATTAAATTTTAAATAAATGTATGATTAACAGATTAAACATTCTGTATGTTTTTCCATAAAAAATTAAAATAAACAATTTGTTCTATTTTATCTTATTGTCATAATATTTATATGAAAAAAATATAAAAAAGAAATTTTTTTAAAAAATTCTAAATCTTTTTTTTTTCGTGTTGCTTTGATGACAGTATGTTTCAAATGATATATTAAAAAGTTTCATATATTGAGCATAATTTATTAACAAATTTTGAAATTAATGGAAAAAATATCACAAATTTAGAGTTTATAAAAAAAACTAATAAATTATTTAAATCAACAGCTTTTTTGAATTCTTTAGAAAGTTTTTTTATCAAATATTCTAGGCGAAATTTATTTGATTCTATGTAGAATTTTTATTTATCTTATCTCATTCTAATTACCTAATTCAATGGAGATATATTTTTTATGAAATTGTAATTGATGTAATTGGTATTGTGAAGCTAGAAATGAATATTTTCATAGAATAATGTTAAAAGTATTTATTTACCATTAATGCTACGTCTTACTACTAAATTTTAATTTGTAAAGCGGCTACTAACAAGTATTTTATTAGATACTGTTATTATTTTAAATATTATAAAATATCGGCAATTATCATTTTGTTCGACTAGTGATAAATTAAACGAAATCATTCATTTGAAATCACATATTTAAAACGGTACCATGCACGATAACAATTTTTTTTATATCTTTATCCAAAGATTTCAAGATGTCTTTCTCCTTGCGAAATAATCTAAACATCTTATGATACACCAGTTGATAGATTTCTTTTAGATAATGAAATATGTTTGAGTTTACATTATGAAGATATTCTGTAAGATGCGATCAAAATTTGACAATAGGGATTCAATATTGTATAGAGTTGACTTATCAATGTACAGTATGGTTTTAATATTGAAGAATATAGCAAAATACCTGCATTTTTTCAACGTTTCAACATTCGAAAACATTACTGTAGAATACTGTTTTCCTGAATTTTTGAATATTATACAATATGAGATTAAAGAGACCACCAAATTTATAATAAATGATAATTATATAGCATGTTAACTAAAAGAGAAGGAGTTCTTTTGATTTTTTTATTATATTTAAAAAACTCGGCGTGTCTTTTTACTTTATTATAAGCGCTGATTAATTAATGACTTTTTACTTTCTCTTATACACAGTATACAAAAACTATAGAATTCGTCAAAAAATTCGAACTCGAGCTTTTGACGAATCTCCACGTTTTAGACCTCCCTAAGTTCGAAAAACCTATTTTTGAAAAATGTCCGGTCGTCTGCCTGTCTCATAAAAACGTTTTGAGATAGAAAAATGAAATTTCGTATAGGGTTTTACAGCAAATATGAAGATTCTATCAAATGTTGAATAAAATCTGTTCGAAGGAAGTCCGCCTGTCCGGCTGTTCGAATATAATTTAACACTATAATTACAAAATGAAGAGAGCTAGATAGATAAAATTAGGTACCCAGTTTTAACATGTATAGTGCAGACACCTGTGAAATTTCGACTTAAATCCATTAAGGGACTGACTGTCTGTCGGTCTGTACTTTCCGAAACATGTAAACGCGATAGCCCAGAAACGCAATGACTTAAATATATCAAAATCGGTATGAGATTTTGTGAATACAAGTGCAGTTTTGTGTCAAATTTTTATTGGGGAAAAATGTATCTAAAACACAAATTCAATTTTTGGATCCTATTAACGCATGCAAAGGATTAATTACCAAATGACTCGCCAAGGATGACACTATAGATTCAGTAAAAATGTTAAATTCTCGCCATGAGTCAACATTTCGTAACCTATTGTCTACCAATGACATATAAGGCGTTCACTTTCATAAGAAGATTATTATAGAGTATGCGAGAAAGGTTTTGGGAGACCATTCGACCTGGTTATTATAATAGAAGAAACAATAAAGCATTCATTTTATATGCCCGCCTCTGTGTGCATTGTTTCCACTCTAATATAATATAAAAATCATAAAATATTATGTTCCATTTTTATGTCTCTCTAACTTCGTATTGATTTTGCAGAAACTTACTATTCAACCTCCCGAACGTATTGGTCCCAAAAGAAATCTATTTGCCGTTTTCAAAGGGATAGCGTCTGTTCGTTGAATTTGATTACCATGCATTAATACAGATCTCGTGTCCATAGGGGTGTTAAAAGTGAATGCACTAGTTCCAACAAAATACTATACCTGGTATCTTTGATAGAATTATTATAACAAAAATCAAAATGAACTTTGGAATGTTAATAATTCGAAACATCTTAGCCCTTATAACAGAACGCATATTTCAGAAATTTCTTGAAATAAATTATAAAGGGGGTTATTTATGAAAATAGTTGGGAATTTTTCCAGGTTTGTAAAAATGGATGCTTGTTGTTAATTTCCATTCAGTTCCAGATGTATTATTTATAAATGTTGATAATAATAATCTACGACTCGATAACAAAAAAATTGTTTTTGTATTTTTGGAGCCTAAATATCAACCAAAAAGTTTCGATTCTATGTAAGTAGCTTCAGCTGGCAGTGAATTTCAAAACAATTGATTTCAAATTCCATAATATTTAGGAATATGAATAATAAAGTTCAAAAAGTAGAAAATAATATCAGTACATCTATGTAACCATGTTTATAGATATACAGTGGTGGCCAGAATTGAAACACTTCTGAAAATTTTGTTTTCTAACTTTGTAGCTTATATAAGATGTAACGTTTCACAAAATGCAAACTCTTATATATCATTTAAAAGATAATTTAATGTTGATTTCAATACAAAAAGCAAAATTCAAATATTTACAATTCAAAAATAGTTCAGCGGCAATAATTATCGAGAGACATTAGATGCTGATGACTGCAGTGAGTTATCAGAACTTAGTAGAGTAGCCTTTATTTTTTATTACAGCTTCAGACTGATGCTTTATTGAGCTGCCGAGAAGTTTAAGCTCTTCTTTCGTTATTGTATGATGCCAGGAAACAATTATAGGCTCAATTAATTCTCTTTTATTTGATGAACGCTACATACGTATAAGAGTTTTCAAACGATGCCATAAGTTCTCAATTTTAAGGTCAGGACTGTTTCCTGGCCATGATAATAACTCAATGCTCTTTGTACTAAATCACGCTTTCGATATTTTTGCTGTGTGGCTAGGAGCTAAATCCTGCTGAAAAATAAATGATGTACTGTTGGGTAAGAGATCCCTGATGGAAGGTGTAATTTTTGGCTCTAGAATAATGTCAATGTATTTTCTTGCATTTAATGTCCCATAGATTACATGATGGGGACCAATACCGTCTGCTAACATGCATGAGCAAATCATAACACTGAGATCTTCATAGTTGCCTGAATGTAGTCAGGATGCTTATTATATGCCTTATATATTTTCGTCATCACTACACAATAACAATATCTTTGTTTCATCACTCCGTATAAGTTGTGGCCACTGATCATCGGTCCATTTAGTGCGTTTCCTTTGTCCATTGTAATCTTTTTGCACGCTGCTGTAAATTGAGATAATGATTTTTTTGTTGAATTCTACCTCTTAGTCCAACATTTAATAATTTTCTCCTGATTAGTCTTGAATTGACATAAATGGCAGCATCAGTCAATTATTTTCTCTTGGAAGCTGACGACATTCTTCTATCTTGAAGAACTTTTCTATTTATTCTTCTTTCATCAGAAAATACGGTGCACCGTTTTAAGCCATTTTCTGCTTTATTTTTAATTGAATTTGTTTCCCGATAACATAAACAAAACTTTCTAACTCCAGATGTAGTCACTGAACCACCCACCTGTCTTGCAATTTCAACATAGGAAAGACCACATTTATGTAATGCAATAATCTCAGTACTCCTTCTAGGTGACAAAATATATTTTTAAATTTGATATCATTGCTTCTTGAATAAATATTAGAAGTATTTACAAAAATGTCAACTATATTTTTAAAAGTTTAACAAAATTTCTAACTTGCAATTTGATTATAAAATAAACAGTCTTCCTTCTATAGAAAAGTACGATAATGACTTGCCCCAACTTTAAACATGTCATCTTCTGCTATCAGTTAATAACATTTGATTGGTTCCCAGAATAAGAACAGTGATTTGTCAGGAAAGTTAGAAATTACAATCCACTTCATCACTGGGTTTGCTATTCAGATTAAAGTAAGAAAAACTTTTTTGTATTGCAAATATTTGAATTTTACTTTTTGTATTGAAATTAGCAATACATTCTCTTTAAAATGATATGTAAGTGTTTGCCTTTTGTGAAATGTAACATTTTCTATAAGCATATAAAGTTAAAAAACATAACGATTTTCAAAAGTGTCCACAATTTTGGCCACCACTGTATATATAACATCTATTTTAGATATATAGAACATCTACATAATTTCATTAATAAAAGATTCATTTATATATGAAATTAAAATTTAAAAAATAAAATTGGAGTTTAAAAATTTAAATAATATATAAAATAAATAATATAAAAGAATTTGAATGGAATTCATAATTTTTTTTTCCTTTAGAAATCTCAGATCACAGAGCCTTACAGAATTAAGCCAAAATTTATTTTCTTTTATACATTACAGTTATAACACGAAATCAGTCAAAACGCAAATTAACTAGGAAAAACGCGTTTGAACTGACAGTGCTAGGGAAAACTCGAATGAACTAGGGAAAACGCGTTTGAACTGACA